>JAVDBV010004425.1:0-19550 GCA_032619315.1 Piper longum | reverse complement strand
ATTACTTGATGTATTATATATATATATATATAATACATCAAGTAATTTGTTGTGCATGTAACTATGTATTACTGTGTATAATAAGGTTATTATCATGACATAATTTTAATTTTAATTTTTTATATAATTTACGATATAAAATAATAAAAATATGAAAAAATATGCATATACAATATCAAATTTTGAGTTCTATAGAACCTCAAAGAATAGCTTTAAAATCTATTTTTGACTCCAAGAATTCTCTGAACCTACTAAATTTGATGGCTTTTCGAATCAAATTTCATGATATTTTGCTATTGACTCCCAAATTTTTCTTGAGTCTCTCTAAGTCAAGTAACTAAAATAAAAACAAATTATTTCCCTTATAGTTTAATTAAATCAATATGTTGAAATAGGACAAATCGTATATCTATGAATTTCAAGTGTGATATAAATATCAATATCTCCTAATTGGATTTTTTTTTTAGATTTTTAGATTAAAAGATTGGGATAAATAATATCAATCCAACCTAGAGTCGACCCAGTGTGTGTGGGAGTAGGGTCGCTCGGTTCGAGCTTTTAATCAAATCGAGCCGGTTCGGGTTTGATGGCATGTGACAATGCTAACGGATTTTCTGTTCTCGTACGCCCTTCCTTCTCGACTTCACGTGATCCCCAACCCGCCGGTGGTCCTCACGTCTCCGGCGACTGATCGTCTCCGGCGAGGCCAGCTCCTCCGCTCACCCATTCCCTTGGTCTGTAATATACGAAGACTCCACCTTTTTTATCAACTAGTCTCTCTTTCGAATCCATTTTGCAGGCTAAAGATTGGAACTTTGCGCTGCTTTCTTGATGTTTGATTAAATGCTTGGATGACACATGTTACTGGTTTGAGGTTGGTTGGAAGGAAATGGGGAGGCAGAGGTGGATATTACAAGAAGCAGTGACTAGGGAGGAGGAAGGAGGGTGTGGTGGGGATTGAACTTTGAACGGTTGGATTGTATATTTCTGAGCTAATTATTAAATTGCAAGATCCAATTTAAGGATGGAAAAAATGGTTACAGTTGGGTGCAGCTACTCTTTTGCTTCTTGATTTGAATTTGGGTTGTTCGTCTGCGCACCTACTTCATTTAAGGCCACTGGTCTGACTCAATTTATATCCTCATGCTTGGCCTATGCTTCATCAATGTTGTTAGCACTTGGCCTAGCATTTTATAGAGAGTGAATGTTGACGTTTTATTGTTAAGGATTGTCAAACTTCTTGAGGACCTAGTTGGATCTCAACCAGCTAAAAGTGTTGATCTTTGGTCACTACCTTTATTTGTTGTTTCTACATCCATGGCCGGGGCGTCGTCTGCTATTAGGCGTCTTTACCTATCATCCTACAACTGGATCGTCTTCTTTGGATGGTAAATTATCAATTTTATTTTGAGGATCTGGATTTTTTTTTTTGGTGGGAGAAGGAATTTTATCTTGGTATCGAGACATGATCTTTAGGGAGGTTGGCTGGATTTCGCAGGGCTCAGGTGTTGTATTTTGCCTTGAAGAATTTGACAGAGCTCGGACATGAGAAGGTCTTCGATGTGGTGGAAAAACCGCTTCAGTGGGCTCAAACGGCTGCTGTCATGGAGGTTTATTCATTGAGTCGTTTGATTTTTTTCTACTTACTACTTTTTTTGGGGAGTGGAAATTTTGATCAATTCATTGCATTTGTATTTTGTCCTGCAGATTGTTCACGGTCTTGTTGGTAAGAACACTTACTCTGCTCCTGTTTATTCTAATTTAAGTTTGTTTTGGTTATTACTTTAAATGTTGTTAAACAATCATTTTCAAAGAGATGGAACACATAAATTTGATTACATTTTTTTGAAACATAAATTTGATTACATTAGGTTTAACTTGGTACTTTCTTTTCTGTTTGGTGTATGATAATTTATAAGATGAACATTTTGGGCATTAGTTTTGTTACAACTTCACTGACGTTCAGGATTGAGATATCATCGTCTGTTCTTTTGTTATTTCTGATATTTTCCCCATTATTGCATTACTGAAGGCTTGGTAAGATCTCCTGTTTCGGCTACACTACCGCAGATAGGTTCTAGATTGTATTTAACCTGGGGCATCCTTGGGAGCTTCCCCGAGGTAATTATTGTCCATGTTTGTTACATTGTTTTAATAACGTTTTCATGAGATAAACTTGTGGTATTTTGTCTTTGATTTCAGACTCGTAATCACTGGCTTGTCAGTTCCTTGGTCATCAGTTGGTCAATCACAGAGGTAAGGGACTAGATTAAAGAGCAATTGACTTAGTGTGTAGCATTTTTACTTTATTAGTTAGAAAAAGAAATGGGCTGAATGATAATCATTAATTAAGAAGTCTTGCTCTCTTATTATCAGAAGGTTGTGAACATATCTAGCCAAAGCTCTTAGGTATTGTAGCTAGTAACTATCTCTTCCTTTAAAGCAAAAAAATCACTTTCCATTTAGACCTGTCTTCATACCAAAGTAACTTGCTGTCTAGTGATATTTCTGTTAAATTCAAGGGGGACTTGATCCTTCAAGTTTTAGTTTCCAAGAGTTTTGAACTTGTTTAAAGCTACTCCTGGTACTGTGAACAGATTATCAGATACTCTTTTTTCGGTCTGAAGGAGGCATTAGGTTTTGCACCGTCCTGGCTTTTATGGCTGAGGTATGACGAATTTCCAGTTTTGAAATTGACTTGAATCTCTGCTGAGTATTGATATGATAGATGTAAATCTGTGTGCAGATACAGCACTTTTCTAATATTATATCCAAGTGGTATATCCAGTGAGGTTGGTCTGATATATACCGCTCTGCCATATATTAAGGTAAAGTGTTTGGAACATATTGCTCCTTTTTTTTATTTGTTTTTTGCATCCATTATACTGGAAATCCCCCTTATGTTAAAAGAATTGTGGTTTTTTGTATATTTGCACAAATGGTAAAAGATTAGTGGATGGAATATATGTGTCAATATATTATTATATCAGCTTGAGCTGATATTGAACAACCTCATATTTTATTCCCTTTGATTCTAGTTGAGATCATGAGTTTCAGCTTTTTGGCACAAAAACAAAAAGGACTTTTTTTTGGCAGGATTGCATCATGTTTCTTTGATTTAATAACTTCTCCATTTTTCAGCTTTTCACAGGTTTTGCATGACTTCATTTGCTAAGTGTTTTTTCATATTTTCAGTTCTTAAAAAATGTTAGTTTCATTTTCTTCACTTTCTTAATCCTTCTTGTTTTGCCTATTCAGGCTTCTGGAAAGTACAGTATAAGAATGCCCAACAAATGGAACTTTTCATTTGATTACTTTTATGCCGCTATTATTGCGCTTGGGATATATGTTCCAGGTACAAATAGCTTGTCGAAGTTTGGCTTTATACGCTTGGTCTTGTTTTTACAAGTGGTCATCTGGTGCTCTTTACAGGCAGCCCACACATGTATACTTACATGCTTGGCCAGAGAAAGAAAGCTCTATCCAAATCCAAGAAAGCGTGATCAGATATAACTCAATTTCTTTGTGCTTTTTCTCAAGTTTTTGTTTGATCATAAATCTAGGAACATCACTATTGAATATAGATAAAAAAAAAATGTAATCGAATTGGAATGTTTAGCTTTTTTCATCCTCAAGATGCTCATGTGAACTGACTTGTATTGCGGTCAGCAGAGTGCTACTCAATTTTTTTTTCTCATTCAGTCTGCTTGTTTTTCTTATTCGTGCAAATATTAAGTAAAGATAGAGAAAAAATTTTAATTATTAGATTGAGCTTATTTATTTTTACTAGTTTTTTTAATATTTACATGTAACAATAAAATCAGTTGATTCAGAAAATATTATAAGCTCAGATATTAGATTGCAGAAACCTTGGTCATGTTTCCTCTCCTACAATCTTATAATTGTTCCTTTCTTTGATGTCACTCCTGCATAAAAAAGAAAATTAACATAAATCAATTCAGTTGTCGAACATTAAAATGTTCATAACAAACTATTTTCTGTCTGACGAAATAATTTGTGCACCTCATCGTCGTCGTCGTCATCATCATCAGTTTTCTTCAGCTTAGTTTTGCCAACTTCCCTGTTAAAGGGTAGCTTCATGGGGCCAAAAGGAGTATCCGCTTCAACAGTTCCATTCATGGAGTATCCTGTACCTTTGCCACTGATTATATCAAAAAGTGCAGATCCGAAGTCTTTTGGCCGAAATGAAATGGGTATCTCAATCACCCCCTGCCCATTCTTATCGATTTTGGCAGACTTGAGGTGGGTGAAGTGCAGCATTAGTCTCCTCAAAGGAGAAGCTGTCAAACTTCACTTTCTGGAAATCCACCTCTGGTTTGTATGGCACTGGAATATCGCCTTTCTCTAAAGGAAGGGTAATGTTCCCTAGAACAGGCACATCCACAAATGAGATCAACTTTCACCTTGAAAGTTATCACACTTCCACACTTCCAGACTTGATCTCACTATATGTGTTCTTGATGTCATCAAATATTGGAGTCACTGGGATTTTTATGGTCTCAGAGCCATGAGGATGGATGGTTCCTGCATCAGGGATTAGGCCGGACGAGAGCTTCCTGCCATTGCTTTCAACTAGATAGTTTGATATCAACAAGGGGGATTGGGATAGGATTAGGGTTTTTAATTAAAACATCGACCACAATGTCGGCCTGTTTTATGTCAATTGAGGGGACATGGATTGCAGCCACATTGGCGCTAGGCTTGCCAAATCCGACGACTTCTTCGATCTTCTCTCCAACCTCATGAATGAAATCCTTCACCTTATCCAGGGATCCGCCATTCTCTTCTTCATTCATCTCTATTTCTTTGTCAGGAGAAGACATCGCTGTAAAAACATACAAGTATTTGGATTCAGAACAACATTATTTGGATACAAACAATCTGGGAACCAAGCAACAGAAAACGGCATTTGTCTATCAAACACAAACAATGTAGCTTTTAGATAGTTCAATATGAAAAATCACGAAGCCTATAGAATGTCTACACACTTGTTTTTGTAGGTTTGGGGATGAGACAACATGGTTTTCCTAAGCTACATTGTCATTTCATGTCATCATAAATTGAATTTAATCATTACTGATCAGATAAATAATTTGACATGTTTTAAGTAGTAAGGAGTCCAGACATTAAAGATCAACCTACACCTTGCTCCCTTTCTGATATACAAAGGAGTGTTAAACTGGCAAATGTGATTAAAATTCTTCATAGAAAATTCATTTTGAGGAACTAAAAATGGTGCAGAGTGACTGATAATGAAAATACCTGATCAAACAGGAGGAATTCAGAGATTGGCAATTGTGATAATCGAAGAAAATAAAAAAAATTTCCAAATTCAAAGATATAATAAGGTAGGAGAGGAGGGGAGGGGAAGTAGTGTTCTAACATGAAGTGTGGTCACCCGAGGCCGTTGCCATGGGCAGGGCATTAAACCTAAGAAGCTCCAAAAAAATGGAAGTTGGAAACAAGGGGACTCAATCCAATCCATTTCGTTCTGGTGATTCATCCTCTTTATCTCCCTTCGGGATGTTATTAGGGACATAGTAACAGACACACATAGATGAGAAAAAAATGCGGTACCTCCTCCTAACTTATATTCTAAGCTTTCTCCCAAGTTGGTACCTCCTCCCTTCCCCCTTCTCTTCATCCTTCCCTTAATAATATATAAACAACCTTCCTTTCCTTCCTGGGATTGCACCCGACATCTTTTCCTCCTCCTTCTTCACTCCCTCTTCCCAGTACTCTTCTTGGATCCCCTTCTTTATTTTCCGCTCTCGACTCACACATAGTCATTACGACATAAAAGAATGGTGAAGACCGACGCCGGCATCAACGTCCAGCCAGAGCTGGTCAGTTTCCTCGAATTATATATCTAAATATTGTTTATGCGTGTTATAACTTGCTAATTAATGTTTAGATTGATTTGGTTAGATCTGGTGATCAGTATCCTCTACTTGTATCTATAACGTTTCTTGTACATTTCATGCATATTTGCATGTTAAGGAAATGTTTGCATCATTGCATGCAGTCGGATCAGGAACAGCGGTTGAATTACCTCTTCTTCGTCCATGCGGCGGCGGCGCGAGCGGTTGTGTTGGCGTCGACGCTCTACAACCTCGCCAAGAAGAAGTCTGGCCCTCTCAGGCCCGGCGTCCAGACCGTGGAAGGCACCGTCAAGACCGTCATCGGCCCCATCTAAGTCAAGTTCCATGACGTCCCCCTCGACCTCCTCAAATTCGCCGATCTCAAGGTTTATAACCTTTATTTGATTCATATGTTAATTGATCAATATTGCTCTTTTCTTTGTCAAATTTGATTGATTCAATTAATGGTTTGTGTGTCAATATCAGATATAGGTAGACGACCTGGTTGACGAAGTGAAACGCCACGTACCACCCAAGGTAACAGAGGCGTCCCAAAAGATGCCGGAGGTGGCCCGGTCGATCACGTCGGAGGTACACCAATCGGGAGTGGTCGGGGTGGCCACCGGAGTGGCGAAGACGGCCTACTCGAACCTAGAACCGACGGCGAAGGAGCTGTACGACAAGTACGAGCCGCTGGCAGAGCAGTACGCAGTGAAGGCATGGCGGTCGTTGAACCGGCTGCCTCTGGTGCCGGAGGTGGCCCATGTGGTCGTGCCCACCTCTGGTTTCTGGTCGGAGAAGTTCAACAAAGCCGTTATATGCTCGGCCGAGTGTGGGTACGCTCTGTCGGCCTGCCTGCCACTGGCTCCCGCAGAGAAGATTGCAGATATATTTGGTAGGGAGCTGAAGAAGGGAGTGGCAATGGTCGACGTTAGCGAACTAAAGTGCTATACATAAAGATATGATGGTCTGATTGATCACTTGATCATACACGTGATCTTTCCTTGGTCTGATTTCTGAATGTTTGCTCTATTTTGTTAAACTGAGACGAATTTCTTTAATTGCCGGCGTTGTTTGTTTTGTGATGCTCATTCATAGAAGTGTTATATAGTGTATGGTTGGCTTGTTTCTTGATCGCTCACCTTATATCAATGCCCACCCGCTCTGTGCATGGTAGATCAAAGTATCAATAACATGAGACACTATTAAAGCTTAACATGGGAAACATATTCCCAAGAGGCAGCATTTCATCCTAAAATTTGGTCAAATTCCATAAGACACGGACATGAGATGAGGTTAGATCAAGAAAGAATGGATCCAATTCATAGATCTTAAGCGCATTAACAAAAAAATAAATGGAAAGGCATACAACGAGCATAGTTGAAACCATTTTCCTTGCCTTGTCTTCGCTGCCAGCTGCGATTAACAAATGTAACACCAACGATGATGGTGAAATAATAGTTGTTCTTTGACAGCATCTGGAGACGAATAATATACAGCAATCTTCAGAACCAATGAATGAGTAAGCCCAATTGAAAATGAAAAGTATACGCTTTGTTGTACACTTTAGCAGAAGACGCATCTAACCATCTCTACCTTGCTTCGACCTCCTGTGCAAATCCAAGTTCAGAACCTGATGCACCGACAATAAATCTTATCAGGTTGAAAATCTAACTGTAAGTAAATATTTCCCAACTATTTCTCCTTCGTAAGCCTACTTCCATAGCTTATCATCACAACTATTTTTTGTCCTCTTGCTGCCGATAGTTTCTCCAAAAGAATCAACCAATTGGCCTGCCAAACTACCTGGGTCATCCTCCAAAGTCTTGATGTAAGTAACCACCACCTTCCTCTCCTGCTCAGTAGAAAATAAGCTAATCCATGTAAAAAACTTCACTCTGAAATCAAGCTTTACATGCCCTCCCCTTTCCAAGCAACGGATTGCCTTCAGACATTGCTCATATGTTTCATCCAACAAATTAGATCTATCAAACATATATGAAGTGCGGTTGGTAAATGTGCTGCTATCATCATGTGCATCACCGGACAACCTCTTCCTACATAATTGTGTTCTTGATTCCACTGCAGGCATATCACCAGTCCTTCTAGCCGTTTCCCTATCATCTGACTTAACTTCACCATTTATCCCAGACACATCAAAGATAGTGTCTTTCCCAGCCTCATTAACGGGCCATGACACATATCCATTGTCTTCATCTTTGGAAGACTCTAAAGTTGGAATAGCTTCCTCATTCAAGTCAGGTACCAATTCAACATTAAGATCAAGCTCACGTGAAAGAGAGTGATGCTTGACCACTTCAATGACTTCAGTCCTTAACGAGCCACGAGAGCACTGACTTATATTTGCTGTAAGGAATGCATCTGATTCCTCATTTTCTTGCATCTCCTCCACCTCAATGACTTCACCAACATCAGTAGCATCTAAATCTGAAGAATCGTTGACTTTTTTGTCTTTCAAAGCATTCATTGAGTTTACTTCGATCCCAACGTTTTCATCACCAACCGTAAGACCCATTACACCACTCTTCTCATTGAAAACCACCAATTTTTTCGTAAAACACCTAGATTCAAAAAGCCCCATGCTACCCTCATCTGAAGAAGGAACTATACGGAAAGCATATTCTGTGTCAGGTTGCAAGTCAGACATCTGGAATCTATTTGTACTTTTGGCATAAGAAAAAGCTGGTACTTTCTGGTGCGGCAACTCAGCAACCTTACAAAACCAAACTTTAAATTCCTTAATGGCATCAGATGTCAAGATAGATTCACTTACGACCACTACCAGAGAAGTAGGACTGACATCTTCAAATTTAATATTGCAAGCTTCACAGGTTAGCTCGACTTTTGAATGCAAATCAGCCTGCAAAGTACTGTTAAGAAAAGCTTTGGCACTCTCAATAGCAGCAGAACAAAGTTTTTGAACATCATTGCAAACAGATGACCTACTTGTCATGGCATGAACCATCTTTATAGATGTATTATCCAGTGGGCCCAAATCTAATTCAAGTTTGTGCCTAGCCTCTTCAACAATAGTGTGCAATTCTTTGAACTCTGAAGTGCCTTCAAGGATCCTATGGCTCAATGATATGCGGTGGCAAAGGATATCTAGATGCCGGGCTTCTTTTGCAACCATTAGTTGTTCCTTCCATAGTCTGATTAAAATAAAATGTCAAATTAAACAAAAAAAATATACAATTGGCTTATCTATCCCATTTTCATGAAAAAAGATGCAATCATTATTAAATACTTACCCAATAATGCAAGAAACCTTGCCACAAGAAGCACAACAGTAACTCCCATCCAATTGCATCAAAGGCCCAAGTTTGACCACTCCAGCCTTTCCGTGCTGCAGTGCACATTCAAGGTGGCATTCCATGCCACACGAATCAACCACACCAGTCTCTGACGTGCATGCCAACCAAAGACTAGGGTCCTTGTTCTCATCATATAAATGACAGATGACACATGAACATCGTCTACAAAAAGTGTTGTCCGGACTAAGAGGAGCTTTGCATGTAGAGTTTTTGCAATATAAATTTTCAACACATCCGTTGTCCACATTAGGCGTAAATCGGGCAGGATTTTTCCCCTTCCTTGGTTGCTTTCTTGGTGGAGGATTATCATTGCAACAACTTTTCCTCAGCATTTCACTCTTGTATCCTTTTTCAATCATTTCAGGAGTTTGGTGGGAGGATTTTAGCTTTAATGAACTTGATTTTTTTCGTCCTCTGCCTGAACCCAGCAGGGTTACTTATTGGAGACGGAAAACCTGGTATTCTTCTTTGACAATCTTACTACATTCACAATCATCTACAGGTCCATTCTTTATGATTGCAGATGAAACAGACTGTAATACTGAAAGGGAAAATTGCTCTTGAGACAAAACAATATGCTATCCCAAATCCTGCCCAGGACTGAAAAGCTACAAGTGGCGGTACATTTTGCCAATAATAACACAAAACTTCTTTAGTCTTCACCCAAAATAATTAAAATTTACCTACGTGTTTGCTTTCTCTTGAGAAGAAATCCTTAAGAAAAGGGGTGGTGTCCATCTACAAGTAAAGCCAAAGTTTGCTCAGCTCAATCTCGGCACACATGTTCCCGGGTTCAAGCTGAGATTTGTAACACACATAAAATCATGTATCAAAGCTTTGCGTTCTTATTTTAAATTATTACAAACGCCACACTACTTTATTATTCCAGTTATGTATAAGGGAACCTAACATAAACATCTAAAATCCGGCTTTCTCTAAAAATAATCAAGCTGGCAACATTAGGGTTGGAATCAAACTCGAGCTTTTTACGGAGTGGCGCATGGGTCCAAATCAAGCTTAATCCAACACCCTTGTTACGATATTGACTAGAATTTTAACGCACTTAACTTGGCAACATAATATTCAAAAAGAGAGGCTCACAAATAGCATGATTCAAAGGCATTCACTCATCAACTTTTCCTCCAACTTAAAAGAGTGGCACATCTGACACAAACATCAAAGGTGTACCTTTCAAAGAGCTAGTCTCCTCACGATCCATCCCCTAGAGCTCAGATAAGCTGTTCCCACATTTCCCCTGCCAAAATCAAAGGACTCATCAAACAATGCAACTACTTGAGATATGAAAAAAACACACACACACACACACACATACAACATGTATGCTTCGCATCAACAGCAGCCAAGCCATATCAAATCTCGATGATCATCGACAGGAAGTAAGTTATCTAACACACATCACAATAACCTTCGAAAGAAGGCCAAACAAAAAAAGTAAATCGAATACATGCAATTGTGAGGTTAATGCCGATTACATGAAAAAAGAGGAGTGAAATTTGGAAGGGGAATCGAGCGTATACCGGGATCGAATTAGGGTTTTAGGGTGGTTGGGGGTCGGGCAGAAACCCTAATTTGGGGGAAGGGGAGGGGTAGGAAATTGGGGGAGTACGTTGAAGCGTCACCACCCCAGCGAGGTATAGAGACAGAGGGATGGAGAATTTAGAACGATTAGAAAATTATAAAAATAAAAATTTTAATAGAATAACACATTCATTAAAAAAAGTATCTAATAAATTATGTGACAGGAAATCTTATAAGAGATAAATTATTGTTTGGCTGATTTACCCCATCTTGATTTAAAAAAACTCGGACTCTAAGTTTAACTCAGTATTAAATAAGTTCGGCGTAGGCTTGTACCCGTACAACTTGGAGTTTTATTCTTTACTTTGTACTTGTACAACTTGACTTAATACGGAGTTTGATTCTTTATATAAGTAATAAGATTTTTTATTATATTTATTTAAATTTTTTATATAAATATAATTTAATTATAAAATATCATTATATGATATCAAATTTAAATAAATTTATGCATGATTAAATTATCTTTTATGGATAATTATATTAAACTTGAGATGTTTTAATTATAAATTAATTTTTTGTGTGAACTATAAAAAAATCAATAAATACGAATCAAGTTTGCTTGAATTTGAATCGACACAAATACTTTTTAGTTCGACTCAAACTCAAAATTAAACGAGTCGATTTTAAGTTGAGTAAAATTCGACTCAACTCACCCGACGAGCACCCACTACATGAACTACTTCTTAATTTAGTTTTATGTTTTGACTCAATTATCAAATTAGAAATTTTATATATTTGGTTGAGTAATAGAAGGTCTTACTTATAACTAATAGAGCTATGAGAACCAATTAGATACAAGGAAACCACCGTTCATTAAATATCCTAAATAACAATTTAGAAATTTCAACAATAAATAGATACTTTCATCCATCTATATTCAAGTTGTTTATTATTTGGTTGTATGGCCTTCTTGCATAGTATTTTTCTTATTTGGTTTGATGAAAATTCGGAACAGAAAATTATTCATATCTCAATTTGTTTTTGACTGAAAGATCGATTTGTATTTCAATTTGGTTTGATATTCTACTCAATGAGAAAGTTGGATAAGAAAATTGACTCGTATCTCAATTTAGTTTGGCTGATATAGATCGATTCATATCTCAATTTGGTTTGAGTCAATATGTATTTAATTTTATTTTAATATTCAACTCAAGCTAAGTTCTATATTTGAAATTTGATTTAAAGTCAACCAAAGTAAACTTGAATATATTCCAATTAAATTTGGTTAAACTCGATATTTTAAATTTTATAGAAAAATAAGATATTTAAATATATTTATTAGAGAATAATTAGTATCTACTACTGCCGACATTTTTATGTAAGCTATATATTTAATATCAATCGTTGGATTGTATGGATGGTTGGATGATGAAGGTAATTTTATCTATACAAATACTCCTTATTTATTATATTTTATTAAAAATGCTTATATCTTTTTTCCAAAGAATTCTACTTTTATAATTATAGGATTGAAGAAAACTTTTGTTAACGTCATGTCTCACTATCGACAAGGCTGATCCATTTTGATAAATTGTTTTTACAAAACTTGACAAACTCTTATTTTGTGGAAAGTTTATTTTCTTCCTCTTAAGTGGATTTTAGGTCACTTGATAATAAATTTCAATAAGTTTATAAAATTTTAATGTATGATTATAATTTTACATATACAAAACTATGACAAATTCAAATGTTTTGATTTTCAAGATAAAATCTTTGTAGTATAAAGTAAATGAAATTTAAAGTTATTTTTCCAAAATACGAATAATTAAATCTTTGTGCTTAGGGCAAACACCAGACCAATCTTCACCACTCCAAAGCTCCACCACCTCCGACAACTGCCTCCCGTCTCATCGTCCTCTCCCTCCTCCTCCCCCACTCCTCTCTCCTCCCTCGTGATCTCATCTCCCTCCCCTTCCGATCACATTTCTACGTACATTCTCCCTCTTCTCCCAACTGCGTAACCTTCCCTTCGTATCATCTCAGCTTTTTTCTTCGTTCATCCTGCATTGTGTGATGCCCTCCTATATATGTTTTGAAGTTTGGTGCTCACCTAGATGTTTATGTCGGCATAACATTGTTGGACTATTACTACAAGTTGGCGATGTTGGTTCTGCATCCGAAACGGGTGTTTGATAAATGCCAGGCTTGGGAGTATGTGCTAGCCAGTTGTTGGGTCGCCCCAAACTTGTTTGTTTGTAGTACCCTTATTGACATGTATCCCCAGCGTGGCGGCGCTGATCTTCGAGTTTTTAAGAAGATTTTTGATAAAATTCCGTCCTCAATAGTGTGATGATCATGGGAAGCTCCCAATGAAAGCACTTTCGTTGGTTCATTCTGTGCTTGTTGTACCAAATTACGGCCTCGCTTGGTGGATGAATCTATAAGGATGGATATGAGTTTATCTTGACCATGCTCGTTGCTCCTGGGGTTTGCTGTGTGGTGATCTATCTTAGCTGTATGCATGCAGGCTTCCCAAAAAGTACAATGAGTTAAGTTAAAATTGCTGCTGATCAAGGGATACTGGAAAAAAACCAAAAACATTCTCTGGAAGTCTTGTATGCCTAGCAAATAGCAATATATTTTTGCTTGATTTGAAAACTAATTATTAGGATGGTCTGAGGCAGGCGGGCCAGAGAAATGCTCGCCAATATCTCGAAGAGAACATCTGGAATGGTCTCTCATACTACAGCTCCGCAAAATAATGGAGAAGAAAATGAGATCAAATTTTTGAAAGCGCACCGAAATCACCTTGACATGATAGCCATCAATAGATTTGTTTCTGAAATTTCCGAAAAACATTATAAAATATCATAAAGGTTCAAAATTGGGCAATTTTCCAGCTTCCTTATTGAGGACCATGTCCACCAAAATCTCGGTGGGTTTGAGAGTTTTCGGTTTTTTCCCTGCAGCTTAACAATTCGCTTACAACGGCAAGGCCATTGAAAACAGTTGAAGTTTAATGTACTAGTCGATTTTATCAGCAAAATGTTAGTGTAATATTTATCTACTAAGCTCTATCAATTTTTTGTTCATTTAGATCTTGGATCTTTGGATCGGGTAAGAGGTTGAGACCATCAATGATTGGCTAAAAAAATAATTAATCATTTATTTACTATAGTATTTACAAATTTCTATTTTAATTAGATTAACTGTGGAGGTATGTATTATCCTTACTCATTTGGGATCAGATGGATGGTGATGATGGCAGTGTACAAATTAAGATAATACTCTACAATAAGAAAAAATATTGATACAAGATGCCATACGTACTTAGACGATGAAAAGGTATATGGTGACGGAAGTTCATCTGATCATATGTGTGGAAAAGTGGTGGACAAGATTAACGTGGACTTGGTTTCAAGTCACGGGCGAAGAATGTAAATTATTAATTCATGCTCGTCCCGAGGTTTGCTAAAGAATGAGTCGCATGCATCAACAAGTGAAAGTTGGGGTTGCAGGATATTTCAAGCTAATTCAGTGGGGCTTACACCATTCGTTCCTGAAAAGATCGCCGAGGTGCAGCAACATGTGAACGTGAACCTAAACTTGATCATGGGGATAGCATGAAAATGCAAACCCGTGGAAAACCGCCAATAGCAAGTCCAGCCTTGGATCACATTCTAACTTCGCCTCCTTTCTTTCTTTGTTGGTTACAATATTTTAGCTGATGACATGTTAAGTCTAAGCAAATTAATATATGTTGAAAGATACGTATGGAGATATTCTTTTATTATATGCCACAAGAGTGGATGGAATACATGGCCCAAGAACATGACAGCCAATTGCTACTGTGAGTGATGGTGATATATGTCCCATGTCTGCACATCCCACTCTTCTTTGTCCCTGCCGAGTGCTATGTGGCCGTCTCAAAGAAAGCTTAATTTCTACCTTGCGTTAGAACTTAGATTTGAGGATTGCAGTACCCTGTCTTCTTGCATTGCGAATTACCACGTCACGTTTGAGATAACAATATTACCACAGTTTTATAAAATAAAATGGTACTCTTGTTTAATTTGCCACTTGAGTTAATTTGACAATGAATACGCGGCTAATTGATTAAAAGTAGGAGCAGAGGCTCATAATTACCATATGTTAGGATTGTTGGAAACTTGAATTTCAAGCTTGACAATTGGCAAGGGATCGGAATTTGGTGCGCAGCTCATGTTGTCGTCCAATTGAAGCGGACATAGCTTGTATCGGATGATCCAATTGAAAGGTAAAGAAAAGTAACATCCAATCGAATCCCATGTGACGTGTGACATTACTGACAGAGTGTCCGTGGACCAATTAAGAAGGAAACAGCCACCCTGGCACGCCCATCCATTTGGCATCCTTCAATTCAAGCCATGCGTTGAGCAATTTCTCAGTCAGATCTTGCAAATGCATATACCACATTATCCGTTCCTGATACACATCCTAGAGCTCTTTCTTACAGTTATAAGCAATCGAACGACAGCCAATGCCTCAGTTGCGGCAAGTGTGTTTCTTTATTTAATTTGCAGTATCCAATATCTTACATAAAAAACAAAGATGCGAGACCCAAGCATGATCGAGCGTGCTAGAACTTTGATCTTAACGTTACAAGTCATTAAATATACAGGAAACTTCAAAACTACCATTACGATATCACGATTTGAAATACCATGTTTGTTAGAAGACCTTATAGAAAACGAAGGAAGCTATTATACTGTGGTCCGATTGCAGCCTTTAAATAAAATTTAAGGTTCGATTGATCAAAAAAGTATTCGGTGACTATAATTAGGATCTATGGATTGGGTTAGAGGTGGGGATTTAATGCCTCATTAGAGGGGTTGTGTAAGGTTGGCGTTGTGAGAGAATTATGGTGGATTGCCTTTAGAAATAAAAATAAAAAAAAATTTAATTTCTACCTACCGTGTTGTTCCTGGTCTGTCATCGACAAAATTGCCATAATTGGCTAACATCACTCGTATTTTAACCCAACTTAATTTGTAGTTCGAAGGCAAATATTGAACGCCAATCTTAAGCTACTTTACGTTCATTTGTTTGTGTGGCGTTAATTATAATCTCAATTAAACTTAAATTTTTTGGGAAAGAAGAGATATATGGTGATAAAGTTGGCTGAGATTTAATGTCCATGGGTGTAGACAAGTACGTCACAGTCGCTGCAAAACGGTGTCTTTATCTCTTTGAGAAAATTACACTTTCTTTTAGCTTGATTTGCCTATAAATCAAATATCAACAGCTTAAGATCGGACATTCACAACATAGATTAAGATGGAAAACTGATCAGAGACTTTAATATAAAGTATATATCCATCCGTGACACAATCTCCTTCTAAAAAGATGATTATATATGCACCTCTTCCATTCACCCGGAATTGCCCTTGTTGAAATGCACCACTTGACATTACTTATTACTTATAAGGTTACCATCGATTAGCATGAAAAAATATATAAATAACATGAAAATTTTAAATTTCCAACATTATTAAAATTAGCATATATAATATATTTTTTTAAAAATAGTACTTTTATTATATATTTTGTGTTTAAATTAATTATGATTTCAAGTGGGCCACTTGTGTGCCATCCTATGTGTAAAAAAATTACCTTTTTTTTCATCCATTGAAATAAAAAAAGATTTTTTTTACTATGTACATGGGCGGGCCACATAAGATTATCATGACTATTTTATACTTTTACATTGAATGTAATTATATTTAATTTGTATAAAATAATAAATTTAATATTACTTTTTATATAAAAAACATTAAATAAAATAATTTTGATAAGGTTGATTATTTTAAAATTTTCATGTCATTTGCACTACATTCATGCCATCCAAACAAACTCTAAAGGAAAAAAAATTAAGTGGCAAAGTATGTCATTTGATTTTGGTTCAAGTGTGTCAAAAAAATATTATTGTCATAAAATTTGGGATAAAATAGGGTGTGAGTATTATTTTTTTCCAACCATTCCTAAGAGCATTTAAGAGCGTCAAAAAAAATTGACATTGGTTTTTATTTTTTTCTAATCTTTTTTTCTAAATCTTTTTTTTCTAATCTTTTTTTCTAAATCTTTTTTGGGTTTTAAAACGGAAGTTGCAAGGATAAAGGATTGAACTGGCGTGTGATTAATTTTAATATTGTCACCATTAGTACCCCCTGGTAAATTATTGGAGCATTTAAGATGTCTAAGTAAAGAAAGTATCATTGTCGGGGGACCATGGTCGGTCCAACACAAATCACTGGTCGGTTTGGGGGCCTTTCAATATAACTCGTGTATGAAACACTCGCCACAAAAATCAAAAGCTAGTCGATCTTTTCTTTCCTGTATTTTCTCCCCTTTTAAGAACCTTTTTTTGTTGGTCAATGGCAGCCGAAATCTGTTTTAAGGGAGAAAAATCTTTAGATCTGAGGCTATCATACCTAGTATAATACATTCCAGTTCATGATATTCTTTGACAAAACAGCCATGCATAATTATACATCCGTCACGGGAAAAAAAACGAGAGTACAAAGAAAATATCTTGTGTCTTTCAATTGTTAAAATGAAGTATACGATTATAAAATAATTTTATTTTATTAACTAATGTTTTCTTTTATACATATTGATCACTAGGTATTGAATTTAAAAATTTATCATCTCCCACTTGTAAATATTTTTCACTAAGAATTGATATTTTTTATATTAATATGAATAGCTTTAATATAAATCTAAGCTAGTTGAATTAAACCATATTTAATCTTGTTAGCAATACGTTTTAAATTTATTTTTTTTCGTTTTAATGTATTACGTTGAATTGGGAGCTGAAAGGTGCTAAATTTTCTTTTATTATTATTACATTATATTATAATAGAGGATAAGTCATCGAGAGCGCTAACTTTATCATTCAAAAATAGTGTTGTAATTATGACTAAAGAATAAGTTATTAATTAGCGTTAATAGCTTATAATTAATTGCCGCTTTAGACTTTAGAAAGACAATTAATAAATCATAAACGGCTATTGTCATCTACGCCAACAACTCTTCACACTATTCTTATAATCTATTGGTGTTTTATCATCATCACATTAGATTGTGCATATCAAATTTGGCTTTTTGTATGATCTTGGAAGGGGAAAAAAACATGTTAATTCTCCAAACCCGAGATGTCAACGTGTGGTGAGGAACACGTGTCATGCAAAGACTAATTTGGAGGCACAAAGTGAGCTGGATTGACAGAGACACCACACCCCTCAATTTCAAAGACTTATCAAAATCATTGATTTACTTATTTTTATAATACAAAAATCATTCCCGACAATTATTATCACCACAATCCTTGATCTGTTCAGCGTAGCTGGTGAAGGCCCCACACTCTTCACCGGCAACCGGCATTTCCAGGTCAACCCACCAATCTCCCGAGCGTATAAAGCCTTACCACCATCCACCTCCTTTGAAGAGAAGGCCATCGTCTAATTCTTGGTTTGTTGTAGTCCCGGCCGTGTCAATTACATTAGAAGGAGATTAAAAATGCCGATCACTAGAATTGCCATCGGCCGGCCGGAGGATGCCACCCACCCCGACGCCCTCAAGGCGGCCCTCGCAGAGTTCATCTCCACCCTCATTTTCGTCTTCGCCGGCCAAGGCTCCGGCATAGCCTTCAGTAAGCACTGTAAACTATTGTTACGTTTTAGAGATTTCGATGGTATAGTCACTTAAACTAATTGGGCGTAGATATTTTGTTTGACTTGATTGCGTGTAAATATTTTTTACAAAAATGTTATTACAAGTTCGAATAAGAAACAGATTAAGTAGTTATTTATTACGGATATAATAGATTGATGTGGTACTGTAGGTAAGTTGACCGGCGGTGCAGCGACCACTCCGGCGGGCCTGGTGGCGGCGGCGCTGGCCCATGGCCTGGCCCTGTTCGTGGCAGTGGCCGTCGGCGCAAACATCTCCGGCGGGCATGTGAACCCGGCGGTGACATTCGGCATCTTCGTGGGTGGCAACATCACCCTCCTCCGAGGCGTCCTCTACTGGGTCGCGCAGCTCCTCGGCTCCGTGGTGGCCAGCCTCCTCCTCAAGTTCGTCACCGGCCTGCCCACCGGCACCTTCGGCCTCGGCTCCGGAGTCACCGTCTGGAACGCCTTCGTGTTCGAGATCGTGCTGACCTTCGGCCTCGTATACACCGTGTACGCCACGGCGGTCGACCCTAAGAAGGGCAGCCTGGGCATCATCGCCCCCCTGGCCATCGGCCTCATCGTTGGCGCAAACATCTTGGCCGCCGGGCCCTTCACCGGCGCCTCCATGAACCCGGCGATTGCATTCGGCCCGGCGCTCGTGAGCTGGGACTTCACCCACCACTGGGTGTACTGGGCTGGCCCGCTCATCGGCGGTGGGCTCGCCGGAGTCGTGTACGAGTTGTTCTACATCAGCCACACCCACGAGCAGCTCCCCGTGGCCGACTACTGAGAAAATCAATTAGGATCACCCCAGCCTTCAGTGTGTCTGTTCATGATTTGATTTTTGTATTTATCGTGTACTCGTCCTGCATGCAGTCAGTGATCATGATGACCGTCGATCGGTTTCTTCAATTTGGGCCAATTTATTGCATTTCCTTCGCGTTGTTGGTTCATCGATGCTGCTGTTTGTTAATTATCTGTCGTCCTCGCCTGATTACGAGCCATAATAATCCCATCTCTCTGTCCACATTCTGACATGCATGCTGATGAATCCATACTAATTATTAGTGGTAGTGGCC
>JAVDBV010004424.1:0-10977 GCA_032619315.1 Piper longum | reverse complement strand
AGCGGGCATAGGGAGGATAGGGGGGCAATCTAGTCATTATTAATTTTTAATTCCCATTTTACCAATGCATAAATAATTTATTTAATATAAAATTAAAGGTATTTTCGTAATATAAGGGCATTTTGGTCATTATTAAATTTTAATTCCCATTTTACCTATGTATAAATAATTTATTTAATATAAAATTAAGAGTATTTTCGTAATATAAGGGCATTTTGGTCATTATTAAATTTAAATTCTCATTTTACTCATGCATAAATAATTTATTTAATATAAAATTAAGAATATTTTTGTAATATAAGGGTATTTTGGTCATTATCAAATTTAAATTCTCATTTTACCCATACATAAATAATTTATTTAATATAAAGACAAAAATATTTTAATTATTTAAGGGTATTTTAGTCATTATTAATTTATAATTCTTATTTTACCCATGTATAAGTAATTTATTTAATATAAAATTAAAGGTATTTTAATAATTTTCCGATTTAACCCGATTCTCGACCGATTCGACCCGAAATCGGATCGGCACAGCACCGATCCGATTTAAATCGGCCGAGTCCGATCTGACTCGGCCAATTTATGCAACTATGCTCAATAACTACCATAAAATTATTAAGATAGTTATTTTTAGCACTAAGAAATATCATGGGCCTAATTTCCAGATTAATTTCCTTTAATCGGTCCAATGTTTGTTAAAGTTCCAGCACCGACGCAAGTTCTGACCGGATCCAAGAGCCGGACCCACCAGGAGAATCATCTCTTTACCTTCTAGTTGTATATTATACATATAACACAAAGGGACGAACCTGCAAGCTGGCCTGGTGTCAAACTATTTCTAACGCCTCAATCTAATCGACATGAACATATAAGAAAAGCAAAAGCTTGTGCAGATTGATTCTAAGATCACAATCTTTCCTACATTTTTATATATGAGGTAGCATGACCAGAGGGAACCTTTATTTGTTTCGACTTCTTCTTTATGGGCCTCTGTGTGATGGGTGCTGACTGCACAGGCAACTTTGTCTCAATTGTTTCTTGGGTGTGTGATAGTTTCTCGTTCTGAAATTCACAGGGACTTTTTCTCTTTTACAACGTTCACGGTGGTGGGTCGCTTTTCTTCTCCCCGTATCATGTCTTGTCCCCTGCCAGAATCTCCACCTTTTGTTTCTGCTACTTTATTCCATGCATCTTGGTGTAGGGATTGCTGGTATAATTTCACCGCTACCACCAACATGAAGACTGCATAAATGTAAAAAATAGCATATTTGTTTGGACCACAAATTAACACTTGATGGAAAATGAAAGTTGGAATTAAGTTTGCCAACGGTTCACTTGAGTTTTCTTTTTTTAACGGAACTTTCTTGTACACAGCGAAGTACAAGAGATCGTTGATCATATCACTTCACAAAGTTACCTGCCCAGAGCCGAGCAACAGCGGAAGATAAATTCCAGACCACAGTAAAAATGGCAGCAGCTACTATCTTCTTGTGGGTGCATGAATCCCACGCGTCCTGGAAACGTCTCACCCAAAAGCTCGCTGCCAATTCAAAGTCAATAATGGCTAAAATTTGGTCGACAGTAAACATGATTCAAAAGAGCATGGTACTCTGATTTATAGCACTGTGTCTTCTTACAATATGCAGCCATCTGGGATGAATATGCATGGTACATTTTTGGCAGGGTGAAGACTCCAAAGAACGCTGCAGAGAAAAATACTCAAAACAGTCGCACACATATCAACACAGATGTTATTACTCAATGACGCAGGGCCAGAAAGATCTATGGTCACTGTTATTTAACAATCATTCTGAAGTAAAGAACGGCTCACCGAATTTGGCCATCGTCCACATGGTGACGGAGCCTCCACAACGAGCTAAAACGAATAGGACCACTGCTAGCTGCCATTTACGCTCATTAGTTTAGTGTTCTATCTGATATTAATGTGTGGTTCGTAAGAAGTAAAGTAGTAGAAAAAAATGCAGCAACCTTCATGGTGATGGCAGGTTCTCCAGAGAAGAAGCTTCTAATATTTAGTAACAGCTCATTGAAGTAAGGTAGAACCATCTTCACCAATCTAACAGCTTCATCTTCACTGACCATAGAGCCATGGTAATTATCTTTGGTGTCTGGACTCCCCCTGATCATTTGGTCGTCAGTAAGGAGCAAAAGATGGTAAAATTGCAGAATCTCAGAGTAAAACACCATTAGAAATACCTCAGAAGAAATGTCCTGTACATAAATCTTACAGCAAGATAGATCAGACCAAAGTATGAAACTGCAGACGTGAAGCTACAGAAAGTAAACTCCGTGTAAATATATTTAGTTTTTGCCAAGTCGTGTATATAAGAAAAAAAAGTATGACATCATAATCAAGAACTGACCTAAAGTGGATTTCTTTGGTATAGGACGATGAAATCAGCATGAAAGTCCCGAAGCCAAACACCAATGCCGATTTTGATATGTCCCTCCACATTACCAAATCAACTGTACCCGAAGAAGAACAGCAAACTATTAGATCAAAAATCAAGAACTAAGTGTACATCACAATTTGATCTTGCCTAAATTCTGAAAACGATTCTGAGTCTCTGAAATGCAGCTAACCGGTACTTCGTCATACAAGCCTAAACCAAAACAGAGCAAAAAAATGGAAGCAACAATCAAACACAAACTACAGAAATCGGCATTGACAACGAAACGAATTGCACAAATCTGTGTACCTGGAAGTGGTTTGGGAAGATCAGGATCAACAGTGGGATGCTCAATCTTGGGCGGCGACACCAGCTGTTTCTTCTCCGGCGCAGGCCAAGTCGGTTTCTTCCGCTGCGAAACCCGCGGCTTCTCTTCCACGACCACATTCGCCGGCTTCTTCCGAATCGCCGGCAGAGGCAGGGGCTTCTCGTCTTCGGCGACATTCTCCGGTTCCGATTTCGCATCCTTCGAGTACATGTCCTCCGAAATCGCTCCTTCTTGTTGTTGTTCTTGTGATGGTTGTTGTTGTTGTTGTGGTTGGGGCTGGGCAACAATTTGGGGGCTTTTGGAGTTGGCATCGACCTCCTTCACATCCACCATTTCGATCTCCTCCTCTTCCCCTTCTTCACCATCACCCTTCTCCTCTTCTTCTTCGCCCTTCCTACCACCGGCATCGCCCAACGACTTGCTCTGCCGCAACCCAGCGCCGCCGCCGGCGGCACCAGTGCCGCTCTTCCTAATCTGCAACGGCACCCGCTCGGCGTCCGGCTGCCACCGCTTCCTCCGCTCCGGCCCGACGCCGGCGGCGGCTCCGGCTTTCCGACTCGGCCTGGCGACCAGCTCGCCGTTGTCGGTGAGGTCGCCGGAGTCCTTGTCGGAGAAGACCTTGACGCCGCCGTTGACGGCGTCGAGCTTCATCCTGGTCTCCCACACCGAGCCCGTCCGCACCCTCCCCCTCCCCGCTCCCAGCCGCCGGCCGGCGTCCATCTCCGGCTACCCTCTCGCCGGCGAACGGTGTGTGGCGGGTGAGCTCCGACTGCTCTCCCCGCGGCTTGGACGCGAAGATTGACGGCAAATATTTCATCTTCACCGTTTTGCTTCATAACCTTTATATAATACATAATTAATCACATCACTTAACATTACATCAATACAAATATTTTTTTTATTTTGAAAAAAATACTTTCTCTTCATCACGCTTATTTATTTACATGCCCATATTATAATTAATTCGTATTTAACCTTACTTTTTATTTTTTACGATTATTTAAAAGGTTTATTTATTTTATAATTTAATTTTTAAGAACTAAAATGGGCGTGGCATTTCATTGATACAATACTAATTTTGGTATTTTTATTGAATATATTTAATTGTATGCAGGCAATTTAATTTTTGCCTAATTTACACAGGGAGCACCAGCAGGGGTATGGAAAGTGGTAAACCTAAGGAATTTCGTGCGTTGGGGAAGAAAAGGCCAGCGTTTAACAGTAATACGCCAGCTGCTTGCCGACAACGTAAAAATTCCACAGATAGGTATGCCCTAATATATATATATATATATATATTTATTTATTTATAAAAAATTATATATTTTCGATAATAATATTCTTAACCGGAAACAACTGAGTCAAGCTCAACTACCCCTTGGCTTAAAGTCAACCAGGCATCGTGCTTAACGGTGAAATATATAAATAATAAATCTTAAAAGAGTATCTAATTATAATAAAATTTGTATATGAAGTATTAAGATAAATTATATAATAATTTTTTTCTTCATTTTATAATTATAAAAAAAACTTCTTTCGTTATAGGGTACCAACGGTGGGTTATAGTGCAATTAAAAATATTTATCTTACTATTTATTAATTTTTCGATGTATAACTATTACCATATTTATGTATAATTTTTATGACTATTTATTTTTATCGAGTTTTGATTACTTTGATCGATAATAAATAATTAATAATTAATAAATTTTGATTTTAATTATACAAGTCATTGATAAAATAAAATTGTTATCAAAATTGTAAATTTTATATTATTTAAAAATATATTTATGTTAAATTAATTTTTAAAATGATATAATAATATAAAATTTTAATTCAACAATAATAATAATACTATTTTTATTTATATTAATTAATACAATTGTATTTTTATTTTTATGAATAAATAAAATAATAAATTGACAAAACAATTGTGAGGGAAACTTCTACCAACGCGGTTTCAAAATAAAAAGTCATGTGGCTAAATTTATTATTTTTTAACACTATTTTTAATCGAAAAAATACTTAATTAATTTAATTTAATTTAATTCAAGACAAACCCGTAGACTAACTTGCAGCCGGCTGTAGAGCAGATGGGTTCACTTCGTGCTTTCCAGCAGGTTGCCTCCACAGATGATCTTCCAGAAGAAAATTTGAGGTCAGTTTCTGTGCAAGATGCGACGGAAAGCTCGCCGGTCCGCCGAGATGAGGTTGAGATGGTGAGAGACTCTCTTCAACATACCATTGACAGCAAATTTGTGGGGAATCTGGATTCCGACTCTTGTCGAGGTGAGGACAGCTTTGTGCATATATTTTGGAGAAGACCCAGCTCGACGCTCATGTGGACGAGGTGCTCATTTCCTGCTTATGATTGCTTTTCTTGTTGTTTGAAGCACCAAAAATGCCTAGTGATATTCAACAATATTTGTTTTGTTTGAAGTTGGAGTTTTGAATTTATTTTTAGTTGCTTCAAAAATATTGACTAAGCATTCATCATTACACTTGTATTTACACTCTTCATCTCTGTGAAGATGTTTATTGAAAAATGCAAGTAACTTTAGCTTGAGCAGAAGAAAGCTCCAAAGGAAGCTTAAAATGAGAAGGCGAAGAACAATACTTTCAACAACCAAAAAAAAAAACAGAGAATTTGTTAAAATTTAAAGTACAAGCATGAAGCGATAGGAATTTGTTAAGACATTTCAACTTAGCTCTGGGCTAGAAGAGGTTTTACATTGTAATGCAGTTTTAACTTTAGATTCTTCTTACATATTCGATATTATAAATGCCACGAATATGGTTTACTATTTTTATCAAATGAAACTCATACCTCACAAATTGTAAATATTACATCATGTAATAGGCAATTAATAAGTCGATTTACCAAAGTGGTTTGTGAGATGAGTGTGAAATTAGTAAGATGTAAATTCTAATCTTACTATTCATGAGCTCATGCCACACGCAAGATAAGTATTAATAAATATTACACTATTTTTAATCTTGAAAAATTAAATAGGAAGCTAGATTTAACTAAAAGATGGGACATTTAAAAGTTAAATTTATCCAATCATGGAAACGAAAAAGGGTAAGAGTCAAAATTAAAACATAAAAAATTTCAAAAACAAAAATACAGTTATCTTGCTATAATGAATTTTGCGGCTTCTGAAAATGATTTGCCCAGCATTTCTGTTCTGCCATCTTATGACATAATTTTCTTGGGAAAGATAGTAATAATGTAATATTGTAGCACTGCTTTTTGTGCATTGTGGCAAAGTCTTCTTCAAATCTGTCTGTTGGTCTTGCTGTGTTTTTGTTCTCTTTGCGCCAGTCTATCATTTAGCAAGGAGCCAGAGAATGGTACTCTGTCGGTGCCTATCGACTCTTGCCAGTCAAAAAAGAAACACAGGCCTGGGATTCTTTTGGAAGGAGGCCGACTGTTGGGGCCATCAATTCCGCTTTTGTTTGGCATTTTGCAGCTGTGACAATTGTAGCATCATCTATAATTTAATGATGTCAACAGGCAAACTATTTCTGGGTTTTCTCTATCACACTAGAAGAAGAGTGTGATGAATTAATTTGACTTAAATGGGGAAGAAGGTACTTCGGTGGACGCATTGAATCCTAGTAGTTGATCACGAACGCCCTGAGCAGGCAAAAGGGTTGGTTGCTGGAGTCCTGATTCTTCTACCTAACTGCGGTTTAGTTTTAAAAACCATTGACCTTTCAATCTGGTACCTGCGTCATTTTATTTCCTACGTATTTTTTTATTGAAAATCACTGCATTTTAACCAGTATTTAATTAAAAATTGATGACAAAATACACTTAATGTTTAATAAATATTATATTTATAATTATAAAAATTTGATTGAACCCAATTCACCCCCATTAAATCAAATGTACTTTTAAATACGGTATAATAAATAAATATCATATCTATAGTCTTTTCCAACTAAATTTGCTATATTATAGTTTACCAACCTATACAAGAAAATATTTATAGAGTATTAATTAGTTGCATTATTTTAGCCTAATTGTTAGAAAAATATAAAATTATAATAATAATGACTAATAGCGCTGCACTAGAGCAGGTTATTTGGCTAGTATATACATATACATTATGGGTAGAACAAATATTGAATATGTGAGAAGAGTTTAAAGTTAAAACTGGATTACAATGCAAAACCTCTTTAGCCCAGAGCTAAATTGCAATGTGCTAACAAAGTCCTACTGCTTCATGCTTACGCTTTAAATTTTAACATATTCTCTGTTTCTATTTTGGAAGTATTGTTCCTCATCTTCTCACTTTCAGCTCCTTCTGAGCTTTCTTTTTCTCAAGCTCAGGTGACTTGCAATTTTCAATAAACATCTTTACAAAGATGAAGAGCGTAGATACAACTGCATTGATGAATGCTTAGACAATATATTTGAAGAAACTAAAATAAATTCAAAACTCCAACTTCAAACCAAACCAGTTGAATATCACTCAGACTGATCAGCATGATTCACTTCAATTTGACAGACTTTGTGATCTAATTTTGCAAGGTTGTATACAAGATAATGTGAAAAGATGTATTCTTACTTTCTCTGAACTTATATCTAAGTGGCAGTTACCTCGACCAATTCTGCTTCTTCCTCCGTCGGGCAAAATTTTACAAGATTATTCACTTGCTCCACTTCTGAAACTGTATCATCCAATGCCTGCACCGAGCTCTGTAAGACTAGCACGACTGAGAATAAGTTTCCAAGTTCTGTCATATCAATTCTAGTGCCCTGCCCAAGAAGAGCAAAATAATTGTTAATTCATTTTATCTCATATTAGAAATGATTTCTGCTTTAAATCTTCGTCTTGTTTCTGGGTCACGGTCCAAAGGCAACCTTGCGCTGCTCTAGTTATTTTGGCCCAATGTAGCTACTTCAGAGAAGTCCTTCTGAATGTAGTTTGGCAGTTTGGGCTTGCGGAGAGATGGAATTGGCAGCCGTTTATGCTAAAGCTTGGGATCTCATTGCTGGTGGACGTGGGGGTGCAGGAGGAACATATGGGATGTATGAAAATCCCGTTAATAATATGATTCTATATTTATAAAAATATGTTATTTTATTTTATTGTCGACTAGTCCGTTTGTTAAGCCGTTTGTCCATAGTGGACAGATATGGATATCAGTGGAAAAAATCCAAGTTGAACATGGACGGACATGAATAGTTTTGGAATTAATAAACATGGTGTCGTAAACTCCTAAGCACTGTTACCACCCCTACAACAAATTAGGAATTTGTTCAGATCGGATATAGATCAGATAAGATTACATCTAATTCTAATCTACATTTGAATGTTCAAATTTGTGATTGATTTGAATATGGATTTGGTAGATGTATTCGTAGTTGGTGGATTTGGATCGGATATATGAATATGGTAAATAAAATGGATATAAACTTCGGGTTAAAATCAGATATAGGTTTGAGTATTAGAATTAGGAAACAACCATCTCCTATCTGGACCAATCCCTTGGAGGACCCTCCACAAAAACCGTCTGAATGATAAAACGTAAAATTACTTGCTTTTTTCTTCACAAAAACATTACCTTTGAAGCCATCTATCTTTATGATTTTCATTTTTTTTTCATGTTGCAAATTATTAGTTCATAATATTATCTTAATTAGAACTAGTATGAGAATTTGTAATTCGCGAACCATATTAGGATAGGATGCCTAACTCTTCAATATGCAAACAATCATTCCAATGTCTTCCTAGATCGAGACTTAATTTTAAGAATCAAGTTCGCTTTCCACCAACTATCTCTCCTCACCAACCTTCGAAAAACAACTTACATACAATATGAAATACGTGTATATATATGAAACATTAAGGGTATATCTCCTTATATAGAAGGAATCATGTTCATCCTCCTTAACTGATAAGGGATATGGAAATATATTTTTTTAATTAATAAGGATATATAGATATCTATATATAGATTTAGATAAATAACTATTAGATGCATTTTTATGGATTTTAATGGGGCACACCATTATGGATGTAGCCTTATTCGTATGTTAACATTTCTCACTCACACATAATAGAAGATATTCTCAATTTATGGGCGCCACTAAATCGAATCTTTCACTCGTAGGTAAAATGTGATTCATTTAAAATAAATTATATAAAAGAGCATACGAAGAGTATGTCGTGGATCTGCAGAAATAATAAAAAATAGTAACACAAAAAGCACCTGTTAGGGATACTTAATACTTAGATGTTGACGTTGTACCGTAGACTACAATAGAGATTATATATCCCTCAATAATTTTTACTTCACTTCTGCTATCTACATTATTTAGACATAAAGACATAATTACGTCATGATTTTGATAAAATTTTTAAAATAGTCTTCCTTTCACACATATATATTACTTTTGATTAACCAATTATTGTTATTTCTTATACATACTTCATATTGTTGAATCATCCATAATCATAGGTAGTATGGTAAAGAAAAGAATTTTAATTAGTTATCTCAAATATAATTGAAGTCATTAAGGGTATAAGAGAAGCATATTTGCTTCGAGAATCTCACTCGGTGGGAAAGAGGGGATATTCTCCCACTATTTTTATGGTCTAAAAAACATACATAGTATGAATCACATGTTATAGTGGATATATATTCACATAAAATATAGCTCGTATAGAGTGCATGTCTCTTGTCAACACCATACATTCTTTAGTCCAATTGTTACTAAAATAATTGACCCGAGATAATTGAACAAAATTGTAAAACCAATGACCTGAGTCAGAGTTTTATATTAGCGAAATAGTCAGTTCAATCGTCAGTTTGAGACAAGTTAGTTTTATGAACCGTGTGCTGAGTCGAGGTCAATTGTAAAGTATAAGCGATTAGGGTCAAGTATACCTGACTATATGATAATAACGCTAGAAAGATGATGAGAAATAAGTTATCAAGGTATATGATACTATCCAGTATTTATTTTTTTATGTATTTAATCGTAAAATTATTTTTAGGCCGAATAACCCATTAAGACATGTTATAGAGTAGTTTGAGTAGGTTATTAGTTATAGAATATGTCATTGTGATGTTATGGTGTGTATTATATTTTATGAGATTTTCTCTAATTTTTTTGGATTTTTTTAAGATTTATTATGACCTATGAGTTAGGTATTATTTTTTACTCGAGTAAGCGTCGAGTCAAGTTTTATTTATGAGACTACCCCCGAGACTCACCTCGATCTTTTCTCCTCCAAACCCCAATGGCTGCCCTACACCACCCCCACACTCACCATCGACAACCCTTCCGGACACTGCACCGCCACCGATCGACGTTGTCGAGCCTTGCCATGTCGTTATCATGCCACCCCGAGCATCCTCGATCGCCGCTTGATCTCCACAATGCCCCGATGCCACTAGATCACACAACCCATCCCAACGTCGATTTGCCACCATCTGCACCTCTCTGCAGGCATCTTCCCCTTCAACCCCTGACCATTTCCCACATACCGAGTGTCACTGTCGAGGCTAGACAATGGCCAAACGGACAACCGACCGACCTCGGCCACCTCGTTGCCATCGCCGGCGGTCATCCCTACCATTGCCGTCCTCATCGCCACCACCATTGGGTTGAGCTCGCAGAGCTGGTGTCGGCCCATAGCCCTCGTTGGAAAATTGCCAGAAGTTGCCAAAAAAATGCTGGAAACCACCAAAAAATCCAATTCGCTGAAATTAGCCGGATCTTCTACAGAATTCATCCAGTCAAACCCGATTGAACTTTGGACATTGTCAGATGCTATATTAGAGTCTCGAGTTACACGACAAAACCCAACTGTCACCGATTGCCGATAACGATAGGTATAATTAACTTCGAATTAATTTCTTAAAGGTGATGATTGTTAGCACAACATACTAGGATTGATGAATTGATGTGTTAACTATTTTATTGCAATAAAAATATGAATTACTTGATCGAATTGTATTAAAATGAATGTTAAGGAACTAATTAGGTAAACTAAGTAACTCCCGTAATCTAGTGCAACGAAGCGTAGGAAAACCTATATGGATTGATGTATGATTGATGTGAGTGTGTATTTACGTTTATGTAAAACCCGTGATTCAAGTTACAGGTTTTATAGTCGTTAGCCGATCGGTTCAGCCGCCGGTTCGAGTTGAGCATATTTCGGAACACGTGTACCGAGCCGATGCCGGTCGCGTGTATGTGGTATGAGGGTAATG
>JAVDBV010004423.1:0-17188 GCA_032619315.1 Piper longum | reverse complement strand
ACTCCAAGTATATATATATATATATATATATATACTTGGAGTCAACTGCATATAATTAAACAACGGAATCTAGTGAAAAAAAAGAGAACCGTTCATCAATGGGCTGCAGGTTTGACATTTTTTACGTATGTATGTCTTCAGAAAAAAAAAATATTGTACAAGGTTGAGGTGATGACTAACTTAGATAATACGAATGAGGACATCTAGATGTTATGTGTTTGACTGTTTTTGTTTTTTATCGGCCACATATATTGTTTTTATGTTTTAAACAAAAGAAAACATGGTGGGAAAAGGAGGATATTATAATTGTTAAAGGATGTACTTTTAGGGTTCCACTATATTAATTGATCTAGCATTTTGGGATCCAAAGTCACATTTGATTATTATTTTCCTGTCACCCATTTACATTACATTATTGTTGTACAAACATTGCGTGTCGAGCTCGATTAATAATTTTTCTCTTAATTTTACCGGTGTTATTGGATTTTATCATAAATTCTAAATTTTAAACCCTAATAGACCAGTGGTCAAACCTCAATGTTCTTTATTAAATGGCTAATTTTTTGATATGTTGCATGGTTCATGAATGGCTCCTTACATCAAACTTTTTGTTTTGAAGCAAACATACATCAAACTTACCAATGTAAGTACGTATGAAAGTTTATTCAACAGCCAACTTCCCATTGAAATGAGGAGTAAGAAAATTGATAAAATGGTCCAGTGGTGTAGAACGATGGATGCCCCTCAAATCAAGCAATATCTGATGGAAAGACAAGGAAGCTGTGATGGTGATGAATGCAGTTTTTATATATGTTCACAACCACCGGACCAACCACTCATAACATAAGCAATCCCGCAAGGTCTTTGGGTAGACTTGTCCTCGTTTTCTTCTTGGAAAAGTGGGAGCAAGCTAAAATGAACCATAAAAGAGAGCTTCTTTGATCTCCGGCTTTTGTGGGCAAATCCATTTTTATATGCCTCAGTCTTTGTTGATCTCTTGTTCTTTCATACTTGTGTTCTGTCATATGTAGTTATATACAACTGTATGACAATAAGAGGCTCAATATTCCAATGTACCTGTGATGCCCGGCTGCTAGCAAGTGGTTTCATCATGTGTGGGAAGACCATGCATGAGATAAAATTGTATAAACTGTATCATAATTCATGTAGTAATTTGGTTGAAGTACTTGAACTATTATATATATTGGGATTCCTGTTTTTCACTCTCCAAATTGAAACAGGCTTATAAAATAAAAATCTTTGTCATAAAAGTATATATATTGTGATACCCAAAATAGATGGCGAAAAAGAAAAAAATAAATATATAAGTAAAGGAAGGAACAATAGGTCATTGAGTTGAACTAAAGTACATGACCTTCCTTTTTTGAACTTTGTTCTATCTAGGAGCTCCATGAACCTTCACAAGTGACATTGATATTTACTGTCTTAATTAAGAATTACCCAGTTCGATTACGATAATATTATAGTAAATATTAAATAGTTTTCTTTTCTTACGTGCCCTTTTAACATTAAGGAAAAAGAACAAGATATAATTAATAATTTCAACATATAATCCTGGCAATAAAGCCTTCTCATGACTTTGTTTAAGAGATTAAGAGGATGAAAAAGATTAGGATAATGAAGAAGGAATTAATGGGAAATGAAAATATTGATCTGATTATTAATGTAAAACAGGGGACTTAAATATTAAATTTTATGGGCTTACTTTGGAAAAAGAACAACAAATCTTAGTGGGCTTTTGATCTAATGGACCTCTCAATTAGCTCATAAAATTACAAGATCGAGCATATTGAATCGTAAATGAAACAAATCCATTCAACCATATTCAATCCGAAATTTCTCTAAACTAATTTTTGAAGTGAAATCCAATACATAGCCATGAAGATATTGTTTTTGTGTAATCATTTGATGATCATCCCAATAACTGGTTTGATTTAGTGGGTGTGCCCAGCGAAGAACAGGTTCATCAAATCACATTTTACCCTTTTTTCTCATTAATTTGGGCCACAATTAACATTAACAAACATAACAAAAAACATTGGCTTTGAGTAATTCTTGAGGTGGGAGTCTTGAAAATTTTCTTGTGGTTTATAGTGAAATACCATCTCTGATTATAATGACTAAATTTTTATTTGACTTCTCCAGAAGCTATGTGCACGTCTAATTAACATTGTTTTATGCCTCCAAAATATGAAAAGAAAATAATGTTTTTAAGGGCTTCCATTCTTAGGGCCACAAATGAGGACCCACACTACATTTAATAATGAAACATGCATAGGCTCCTGTCAGTGCAATCAAATGGTACTAACTCACAAGATTAGTGCATAATTGACGGAATGTCCCTTGATCTATATTCACAACTATAAATTGTTATGAGGTTCGGGAGAATTTAATGAAAAAAAGTTGATTGCATGTTTGTGTTGGTTTTCTTCCCTTATATCAATAAGAGTAGGCAGAAGTAGCGAAAATAGGCGGCCAGTAGCAAGAAGAAGAAGGGAGATGTGGTGTAGTCGCCGGCCCAGCACCAGGAAATGCTGGCCGGGCCCTGACTCTTAGAATATGAATTGGCTATAGCAAGTAGAAGCCGACCCGGGAACGTGTTTTGGACAGATTTTGGGTCCGTTTTGGATGTGTTTTGGGGTTATTTAAGTCAAATTTTGAGGGTTTTTTCATCGGGGGAGATCTAATTTAAGGAGAGATCAATTGAGAGGCGTTGTGTAGGGTTATAGAGCGTGGGAAGAAGAAAGCAACCTCTTTTGTTGTGAGGGAAGGTTTTTCTTTGTATTGAGATCAATTGGGCCGAATTTTTTGTCATCGTATCATCACTCGAAGTAGATTATTCATCAAAGATCAACATCGATGGATTCGTTCTAGGTTTTTTTTTTTGGTTATTGATTCAATTGTGGTTGTCAATTGTGGAATTGATCTCCGTTGGAGTAGATTCACTCATATTTGGATTTGGAGTAGATTGTCTCAAGGTTGTAATTTGGGAGAAGATTTTCTCAAAAAATATTCATTGCAATTGGATTTATTATAATGAATAAAGTTAGAAAGCGATTGTTTTCGGGGTGATTTATCACTTAATTATTCTGTGCTTGTGATTTGGTGATAAATTATTATTTGCTTGTATCTTGTCAGTAACGCAAGCCGGTAAAGGATTTATATATTAGAAGTATAAATCTCAACAAGTAGAATCAGAGTTTGTGCTGTGTTGTATTGTTTGATCAAATTAGATTTGTGATATTGTGTTTGTGCTAACAAGATAACTGAAAGGGCACAAATAAGTTTAAGATTACTAAATTTAATACGAAGAACTTTGATATATATAAATTAAAGTTGTATACAATTTTAGTTGAAGATGGTTATGCAGTTACTCTTAAAGACAAGAATTTGAAATTAGTAAGGATGACAGCTGCACAATTTGATGTGGAAGATGAAATTACTCAAACAAATCTATTTTTGACATTGGAGAATAAGATAGTATTCAATGTGCAAATTTTAAATACAACAACTAATATGTTGTGAGAGAGTCCTACAAAGTGTATGAGGATAAGTTTTTAGTCAATAAGATTTTTCTAGGGAGAAAATTTTATAATTTGAGGATGAAGGATGCGATTTCTATTCATGAGTGCTTGAATGAGTTCAACTATTTGATGAGTGAGTTTGTGAGATTTTTCAATTTAGTCTCACATTTAATTTTTATTGAAGTAAGATTTTATTTATAAATGAGAATACACTCTAGATTTTCAAGTTAGTTAACTATTTTTATATAGATGTCTTAGGGTCATTATTTTGGACTTTGAGTTGGGTCATTTACAAATGAAATTAGAGGAACTTGATTTCATGTTAGATGATGTGTTGGATTAAGGGCGTTAGTTAAGCTACTGTTTACGGGGAAAAGAAATCACTTGAGCTTCCATTAGAAACGGGTAAAGGATAAGAATTTCGAGGATAAATTTTTTTAAGATGGGTGGATTATGAAATCCCTTTATTTACTCTTACATTTAATACTTACTGGAGATTATAAGTAAGAATGAATTATTGATCTTTAACTGGTTAACCACTCTTGTAAGAAATGATTTAGGCCTTTTAATTTGTACTTTGTGTTGGGTCGTTATAAAGTTGTTGGAGACAGGCGTGAAGATTGATGAGGAGAAACAAACTTTTTTTTATGCTCGATGTTAAATTCAAAGAATAATTTAATTATGAGTTTAAATTATGTCACTAAACTTGATTTAGACTTTGTGATTGCATTGTTATTGTTAGAGGAGCTGAGAAGGAAGTCATTGGAGAAACCTACATCATCTCAATAGAACATGTCTTGGTTTTAGAGGGGATAAGTAATGGTAACTTCCACACTAAAAAAGACACGTGTTATTATTGTGGCAATGTTGGTCACATAAAGAGAAATTACCTGAAATATAAGAATGAACATCATTATAAGGAAAAAGATCAAAAAGCTAGTATAACATATTGAGATGATGACTTGATCCTTGCTTCTGCCTGGAGTGCACTGATAGATGTGGTAAGACCACTCATAATTCGAGTTGGCTAGTGGATTTAGAAGCCTCTTTCCATGTTACTTATGATAGGAGTCTCTTTACTACGTACAAGAAAGATAACTTTGGGATGGTGAGGATGAGAAATCTTCATAGGTGGAAGGTAGTTGGAATTGGTAATGTAAATGTTGTGACAAATATGGTCTTATTTTGAAAAATGTGAGGCATGTTCCAGATTTGTCACTGAATTTGATGTAGGTTGGGAAGTTGGATGATAACCGATTTGATTCACACATTACTAATGGTGTGTGGAAGCTATCAAGAAGACCTTTTTTTTTTTGCAAGACGGAAGTGTTGCAGCTTTTATTGAACAATGATGAGAGATATTATGGATAGAGGAGTTGCCACTTGTGATGGATCTATCAAGAGGGACTGACAAAGACGAATTGGTCATAAGGTGGTAGACATCATTGATAAGGATGGAGTTTCATGTGCAAGCTTAATTGGAGATCATAATCATGATAGGAAAAGGGTGAATGTTGTAGTAAGGGAGATTTTCGTGCTTCTTACCCCGACTCATGGCTTATTTAAACACTTTGAGAGCATATTAGCTCAAGGAGCTCTTCCTAGGAGAGTGGGGGAAATCAACTAGAGGTTTCTGTTTAAAGGGAGATTGTAGTTATGGTTGGTGATGCCCATTCCACCTAGTGGTTATATGTGAGCTGCTTATCTCATGTGATGTTTGAAGGAGCCAACATGGGTGTTTTCTTCATATTTGGGAAAAGGGAGATTTGTTAGTTATCTTCCTTCATACGAAGAGTAATAAGTGCAAGCAGCAAAAACGGCAGAGGTGGTTGGTGGCGTGAAGAAGAAGAATGGAGTAGTGGTGCACTTGCCTGCGCCCGGGAGCTAGGAGCCGCCGGCACAAGTGCTAACTCCTGGAATCTGAAACTACTTATAGCTCATGGGTGCCAAGAAACTTTGGCCTGAGTCCATTTTGGACATTTTTTAGGGCCATTTTGGCCCAATTTTGGGGGGTTTTCTTATTTGGGAAGATCTAATTAGAGGAGAAATCAATTGAGAGGCACCGTCTAGGGTTCTAAGAGTGGAAGGAAGAAAACAACCACTTTTGTTGTAAGAGAAGGCTTTATTTTTGGATTAGGATTGATTGGGCTGAGTTTTTTCATCATCGTATCATCAATCAAAGTAGATTTTTCATCAAAGATTAGTGCCGGTGGATTCGCTCTAGACTTTCTTTATAGTTATTGATTCAATTGTGGTTGCCAATTGTGGAATTGATATAAGTAGGAGTAGATTCACTCAAATTATTGATTTGGAGTAGATTTACTCAAGGTTGTAATTTGGGAAAAGATTTCCTTAAAGAGTATTCATTGTAATTTGATTTATTATAGTAAATAAAGTTTGAAAGTGATTACTTTCATGGTGATTTACCATGATAAATATTTCGTACTTGTGATTTGGCGATAAATTATTGTTTGTTTGTATATTGTCATTATCATAAACCGGTAGAGGATTTATATATTAGAAGTATAAATCCCAACAGTTTGGAATGAGATAAATTGGAGAGAATTAGCTCTAATAAATTTAGTTTTCATATGAGCCTTGCAGTTCATCTCAGCTTTTTCCTTTTATGAGAAGAGCTAGCTTCATGTGTGATTGTATATATAACAAAACCTAGCTATCACTAAATTCTCAAAGTGCTTTTACAAAATTGTCTCTCTTTTGGCATCCACTTTCTTCACTATTTGACAAGAAGGGAAACTAAAACAGCACAAAAAATGAAGAGAACAAAATTAAAATGAAAAAAATAACAGATTTTGATCTTCACATGGCTCCCATGCAGTACTTGACCCAAACTAATATGTTGCACGCACCTCATCCAAGAACCCTAGGATTGGACCTGTAAAACATAAACATGAAAATTGCTGATCAAATCACTCCTTCATCTATATTAATTAGACAATGGATGCTACACTATGGATGATCAGGATCTAGCATGAAGAACATGAAATGAAATATACTTTACTTGTTCTGGGTAGGATTGGATCGGCTTTTTGGAATTTTCCGAAGGCTTGCATCGGTCTTCTTCATGGGCATTGTTCCTTCAATCTTAACATCTTCCACTGCTTCAGATGAAACTCCAGAAACAAGCAACCTCCTCCTTCTCAATGCCATTTCTTGCGATCTAAAAAACTCCATAGAAGAAGTGAACTTGACCAGCAGCAGCAAAAGTAGCAGGAAGGACAAAGCAAACGAATATGATCTATTCATGGTGTTGGACGGTACGTACTGGTGATGCTGCAAATTCGATGATTAAGCAATCTCAAACATGTAATTTATAGTTGAAAGCATGATTTTCATTGCGTAATCTGTTCTTGGCAGGGAGCCATGTGGTACATCTTTGACCGTTTTCAAAACGATTGTTTCTATATCATGTGAGCAACCACGTGAGAACATGATACTAAATTGATCTGATAAGCAGAACAGTGAAAACAGGAGTAATAATATATTGATTTGGGTGGTTTTCAGTTGATTATATGTATTGAACTACACAAACTACGGAGAGTTTTGTATAGGATGATATGTTTGAACGTGCAAAAAGCTGCTAACAATGAAGAGAAGGGAAGATGGGACTGACCCAGATAAGAATAAGAAATTCCGAGTTGTGAGGAAAGGTTTTGAATAGGAACGGAAACGATTAGATGAGAGATCCAATGTGGTCTTGTCTGCAACGAGTTTATTAAAAACCTGTAATTACGTGATTTAGAATGGAATGGCTTGCATTGTTAGTGAAGAACGAGTTTGTGATTTGTCTTGGTGGTGTAGAAAGGATTGAGTTGAGAGGCCTGAAGCTTTGTAGAATATATACAAAGAAAACCTTTTTGTGCATAAAACCAATTACTAGGTTGGTATTCTTGCTCGAAGAAGTTGGACATCATATATGAAGAACCAAGCAAGCTTATATTATATAATCATGATAAAGAAAGCAGCTTATATAAGTTGATTTTTTCAAAATTTCATTGATAACATTTATCTTGAATCCTTGATCAATTTGGCCTGATGTTGGATTTAAGAAACTTGATTTGAAGTTTGACACCAACTTAAATAGAGATAGTTTGAACATGTATTTGCTCAACTCGGTTCAATTATTAGTTCAATATTTTGTGTGGAAAACTGATTAAATTTAAGTTATAATGATTAAATTATTCCATTCATAAAATATAACTAAAATAATAAAACCCTAAATTTAGAATAATTTTAAGTAAGCTCATGTATATAGTCTTAAAATATACCAATTTTTATATATATTTTTATTTATAAATAAGGTTACACAAAGGTTCCCAGGTTCGGAGAGCCGAGTCCATGACGAGTGGCAATTTTATCAACCTTACTCTGTATTTTTACAACTAGTTCCATGACTAGAGCTACAAGTAAATACAAATTAAACTAGCTCAAGATCAACTCGGAATCGAATAAGCTAGGTATCAATAACTCGACTCAAATTCATAAACAACTAAGTCAAACTTGAATGAAGAAAAAACAGGACACGATTCACCTATAGAACCATGCACTCAAATACTGTATGACCTTATAAGATAACAATTCTAACATACAATAAAATGTAAAAAGTTTCTATATGCATAGTATTAAAGAAATAAGTAAGTTTATCACTGTCAGTGCGACAAAGATAATTTCATGGTAACAGACTCGTCTCTTATAATCCTGCATGTGAAGATAACGTGATTTACAGATCCTAGCCTTCAGAATTGTGCCAGTCCAACCATCAACTTGCTCTCATGAAGTTGCAGATGACGCCTCCTCTCCAGAGTTGCACGTTAAAAAAAAATACATACATACCCGTTGCATGACATCCTTCCAATCTCTCCATGCAATTTGTCTTGCAGTAAGATCAGAGGATTCCACCAGTGCCCAAGAACAAATCCCTCCCTCTCCTCCCATACACATCTATCTCGGATTTGGAGTAATAAGATAGCTTTTGACTTCTGATCTTTTGGGTTAATGGGTATTACTTTATCTTACTAATGACTGGGTGGTACACAGTCCAACTCTGCAAAAGACCGACCACTGAGGAGATGATTCAATAGATTAAGTTGATGGTGAGGATTTTGGGACTCGGGAAATGTCGGAGAGCTGGTTGGTGTTAATAGGTGATTATTAATTAAGCTTCAACCAGAGAAGTCTGCACAGGATTCCCTTTGAGATAACAGTCATCACTTTTAATGCACAGTGTAAATGAGCAGACACAATTAAGCACATATATATTTACTCAAGGGAAAAAAAATTAATTAGCTTACTGACTTTGTCCGTCTTTACTTGTATGAAAATTTCTACATTTCTCATTGGCATTTGAGGCAGTAGTTATCAGGTATCTAAATCCGCAGAACATTATATTTGTATGACACCCAAGGATGCAAAAGTAAATGTCTTTATTTGCCATATATCACACTTGAACGGTAGGCCAACATACTGTATAAAGGCAGTACATATAATGCGTCAAAAGTGAAGGGAAAAATACAGAAGGCATATCAGTTATTACCCAAGTCTCAAGTAACAGACATGCTTCCTTTGACAATAGAAGACAATAGCATGGAAGTGCCGATGGCAGGGACATTTCCCACCAAAAAAACCTGGTTCCCTGCTTGCACCTTGTTATCCTCAGACTGGAGGGCAGAGAGGGTGATAAAGAGTATCAAAAGGTATGATGCAAAAATTTGAATTCAGCCTGGCCTAGCAAAATAGATAAGAACAAAGTCTTGAGAAGGAAGAAAATAAGTATAGCACAGCATACATAAAACTTCGTGTGAACCTTTTCAAATAACACAGTTTAATCAAATTAGGAACGTGGGCTATGGTAAAACTATGAAGTATGCCCCTCTGCTTTACAGCCAAAAGATTGCTGCCCTAATAATGCAAGGCGTTTCATTTTAAAGTACACGGACATTTCCTTTCTTATGCAAGGCTTAAATTTTCTTGAAGCTCTGATGTATTAGTGTAGATATAAATGGAGTGCCATAATTTGATAAAATAAATGTGAATTAACATGCTCTAGACTTAAAATCTCCTGAAAAACACGTAATTTGCATTGTCTTTATATTTATCCTACAAGTTCAATATGCCAAGAGCATGAGCATTCTAGTTTATAACCCTGCATGTTCAGTGCTCCATAGTCCAAAAGGGACTAAATAATTACTTGTGATGATCAACCAAAGATGAGTGAAAGACCCCAATAACTTTTAACACATCCATTTAATTTAAATGAAAAATCAACCAAAACTAGTAACATGAAACACAATTGAGGAAAGCAAATTAATCAGACGTCTTTCACCAGCAGCAGTATCTAGAAATCATTGGGTAAATGGTTGTCAAAAAATACATCACCCATCACCAAACCCTGACAGAAGAGCTTAAAATCCCAGGAATCGTAGGGATTCAAGAACTGCAGCGGCAGCATATGCAGTACACCAAACAGCTACACCAATCAATAGTTTCAAGAAAGAAGAATGACCCATAACCAGCTAGTTGGAATGGGCCTTAAAGCCTAATCCTGAAACACAATTGAGCACAAAAACATGAGAAAGAACACAGAAACCATTACCTATTAACAAGTTCATTGTATGACCACATTAAAGCAGACAAATAAAAAAATGATCTTTGGACAAGAGGATATTTAATTCTGTAACATCCAAAAATTGTATATATAGTTGCATACAATAATTTACAAAGAAATAACCAGAATAAGTCAAAATAAATACACAAACAGCAGAGATGATTCCTTAAATAAATACACAAACAGCAGAATAAGCCTCTAATTTATCTTGAATTCTGCTCCTCTATTTCACTCAGCATATAATGGTAGGGCTATTAGCAGAGTATGAATCAGAAAAAGTCATTTCGGAAGAAAATTTAGCGAATAGACTATTGGGAATGAAAGTGCAGCTTCAAACAAGCAGATAAGACCAATGCTCGCACATCCAAGTCTCAGAAAAGCATACAACCGAGAAATTTTATTTTCCAAAATATTCACAAGAATTAAATTAAAAAAAACATAAATAACATACCAGTTCAATGATAACTACCAATTAGAACAATCATGGAACCCATAATGTGACATCCTTCATTTCACATATAACACGAACCCTGTTGTTCATTATTAATAGTATGCCAGGTGGTGTTAATATAATATCAATCTGTTCAAGCCATCTAAGAAGCAAAATTAATAACTCATGCAAGAAGATAAATCCAAAGCTCATGAATTAAAATTAAATAGCTATAAAACACCATCTCTTAGCCAAAAAGTAAAAAGAATATATTAAAAACAAACCAAAAAAAAACCCTAAACAAAACGGCAGAATTAACATAATGGAAACTATTAATTCACGTAAATCTAGCTAATCATGTAACCGATAATAAAGACATCTAAGCAGCAAAATTAATAGTTCATGCAAGATAATAAAGCCAAAGCTCATCAATCAAAATTACACAGCTATAAAACACAAACTTTTTGCCAAAAATTAACAAGAATCTTTTTTTTAATAAAAAAAATCATAACTGAACCAAAGCATCAGAATTAACACAATGAGAACAAATAATTCACATAAAACTAGCTAATCATGTAACCGACGCATCAACAAGCCTTGTCACAACCCGTCATTTGAACAAAATTTTCATTCCAACAGACGACTAAGTTACCCATGAGCTCGGTACTAACACAACACTAAATAAGTCAACCAATTCAACATCGACATGATCAAGCTACCACCATACACGAACATCAAAAAAAAAATGGTGCAATAAGAAATAATCAAATCGGAAGGCCGAAGCGAATACCATTCGGAATCGAACAGTGAAGAGAGGAGAGTCATCTTTCGGCGGCGTTGAGTGGGAAAGAGGAGGGATTCCGGTCGTTGAACGGTGCACGAACGACTCGGCCGATACGCGCCTTTTTTGTGAATATTTTTATGCACGCCGCTCCCGGGTCGCCCAACTTGTGTGTAGAGCGCCCGCACCCTATGTGTGTTTATTACCTATCAAATCAAAACTCTTAAAAAATATATTTTAATATTATTAGATATATATTATGACACGTAGGAAAATAAATATTAACCGGTGTTAATATGTTTTTTTATTATCAACGAGCAATTATTATTTATTAGATTAGATTATAAAGATTTGTTGGATGACTTTGCTGGTTTATGTAGGGTGGCGCAAGTAAAAATTTTCAAAAGTTTATTGATTTCTTATTTAAATAAAACACACCTCGAATCACGTTTTCCTCCTAACACGCCTCAAATCACCTCCACATGTGGACATAGTGCAATAAAAGTCATCCCTTCATTTCCTAGTTTATGAAAATATTGGCGAATATATGAGTAGAATTAGAAATATAGAATAATGTGGATGAAGAAGGTTAATATATTATTTTTTATGTAATAAAAGACTTTACCGCGAGATAACTAAAATATTATTTTTAAGATTTCATGTAGAATCTATCTTATGTTATTATTATGTTATATGATAAAATAAATATTTATTAAAATGTTATCTACACAATCAGAGAAAAAAGGAGTAAAAATATGGGGTAAGGTCTCAGAACCAAATTGATCGTGAGACCCAATCAACATTTAAGAAATTATCCCTCATTAAATATATGTGACAACAATTAAAATTTTGATAATAAATAGATTTAGATTCAGATTTTTACTCAAAAAAGAAAAAAAGGAAAAAAAATTGTAATAAAAAAGGAAAAGAGAAAAACAAAATGAAAATAATTTTTTTTATTGACTAGTAAATATGATGTCAAATTATAAAATATGTTATTTTCTTTTTTTATATGTACAAATTAATGCATACATATATTATTAAACTATTAATTTATTTAACATGACATAAGATTTTTTATAAAATGTAACTATTCACATTTATTTTTATAAGTGCTGCAAGTTGATGATTATTTTATTTATATAAATTACGGTATTTTCTTGCATAATAATTTTAATTGTTTACGCATTATGAGAATAAACAGCTAATTAATATTAATAAGTAAAGGTATTCGTTGGTTCCCCTAAGTATCGATTATCTTTTCATCTCCAAAAAATGGTGTAAAGTTTCATTCACAAGTTCTGATCTGATCGAGCTCAAATTATTCATTCTCTACTAATCTTCAGAGGGAGCTCTTCCTGCCTTTTTTAGTGTTTTGCTTCTGATTATATTTGATGAATTTTGCTTCTGAATTTTAATTTGTATCAAATGACTTGCCCACATGCGCCTCCACTGATTTCAACTATTGATTTCCCTAAAACCCCCGAACACTAAAATATGAATATTTATTATTTATTGGTTTACAAAGTAGTGATAACCATGCTGTAAATTTTTTTAGATGATCATGTTGTATTTGGTACTACATATTAAATTAAGGACGGCATACCAATATATATAAGTATACTAATAGCATAATAAAAATCGAACAAAAAAGGTAACATTGTTGGGAGAGGCTTGGTATAAAGAAAAATGACCACTTCAAACCTCACACACCTTACTTGATCCTTGCCAACCTTATTTGTCTTTCACATTATTTTAGTTATCTAAGGCCCTTTGGGTCTTCAACTAAGCTCTTATACCACTGTTGGGCTCTTTGGGTCTCCAAAATGAACTTGTATAGGTGTCACGTGCTTCTCTTAATCAAAAAATTAACTTAATGAATAAGGTTTTCACATTACCCAATATACAAATTACTAAAATCATCCATGATCGATGCGGGAGAAACCCAACAACTCCCCTTTACACATCGGGCATCCCCACAGACGGCACCCACCTCGCAAACTCCCTTCCCCTTCAAATCATGGTAGAACCCATAAAGGAAATTCTGACAATCGAGGCACAGGCAAACACTAAAACCCACATGACTCATGACTCTCATATCATTGTTGGGCCCAATGGGTCTACAAAAGGGACCTGTTATAGGTGTCACATGTGTCTCTTAATCTAAAAGCTAGTTTAAGAAATAAAATTTTCTCATTAGTATATATACAAATCATCAAGATCATCTACGACCGACGTGGGATAAACCCAATAAGTTATTCTTTAGGGATTTCTCCTTCATAAGATCTCATTTTTTCAAGCTTTGTGGAACGCTTTGCGGAGAGTATTTAGACATCAAATTCTCATTTAGTCCCCTTTCCCAAAAACTTGCAACTTAAAACATCATCAAGCTCAATCATACCTTCGCACCCTCAACCGCATTTGTGCAGAATAAGGACGTCCTGTATAGCAAGAGAAGGTGAATTGGCATTAATATGAACTTGTCACATCTGCATGTGTAACAACATTGCCAAATATCCTTGGCATTGTCTCTCTACCCCACTTCTGCAAGGTCTTCTAAATAAAAGCTCAAGTTTTCCGGTCTGTTCCTTCCAGGTCAACCTTACTACCAGACTAAAACCCTCCTAGCCGATTTTTAGGTTTATTACACATTGGTCGTAGAAAATATTGGTGTATTGTATATAGGTTAATAGGAAAACCTTAATTATTGAGTTAACTTTTAGATTAAAAGAAGCCAGTGACACCTATTGCAAGTTGCCTTTTGGGGGCCCAAAGGGCCCAACAGTGGTATTAGAGCCTAGAGGTACCTAACAAGTGGTATCAGAGCCAAAGTTGCATTCTTGGGATATGCTGATTGTCGAAGTTTCCTTCATGGGTGTCGTTTGATGAAAAGTGAGATAAGATTGCCAGACGATGATTGTTTCGGGGTTGCCGGGGGGTTTCGAGGGGGTGGACAATGATTGTTTGGAGGTTCCAGAGAGGTGGGTGATGTCTGATGAAAAGTAAGATTACTAGGCAATGATTGTTTCAGAGACGCTCGATGTGTGAAGGGGAGTTGTGAAATTTATCCCACTTCGGTCGTAGAGGGCATTGATGTCTTGTATATAGACTAATGGAAAAGTCTTATTTTTTGAGTTAATTTTTTGATTAAAAGAAACATGCGACACCTATTACAAGTCTTTTTTTTTACCCAAAGGGGCCAACAGTGGTATCATAGCCTAGGGTACCTAACACCGATAATATTATAAAGAAAAGAAACTGAAAACAAAGTAATCCTCATTTACATTTTACACAAGTGGGACAGAGGGAGGGAGCAACTGCCCATTTTACGGAGACATGATTTTGAAATTGCATATGTTACAACTAAAAATAATTTTACCTTGAAAACCAAAAGCAGACTTTGAAGTGGTCGGCCACACGTTTACATCTTAAAATACATAATGAATTTACATATTGGATTTCCTTTCCCATCTTTCTCTCGTATTAAGCCTAGAAAGACAACAAGTGTACATGTTAACGTTTGGTGGCAGTAGATCTTCTTTCTTAAAAAATTGAAATAGGAAGACAACAAAGGCATAAATTGGATTAAACCCTTCTTCAGTCTGCTAAAGAAGTGGACAAAGATCCATTTTAAGAAATCACTATCAAAACATTCACATCACAATCTATTCCTCCAACCATTCAACAAATGAAATAGTGAATTCCTTTGAAAAAGTTGCTTTAAAAAATAGCAGTGCTAGCCAAGAAAAAAAATAGCCACACGACGGAAAATTGTTCGTTGACAACACTTGATGAAATAATCTCAGTTATCAATGAGCGGGAACTCAAATATATATCAAATAACAAATAACAAACTAGATGACCCACATCTTAAATAAATATATATCAAGAGACTTCAAGCAAATTGGGAAGTTCATCAATTTCCTGTAAGTTATGTGTTTCAATATGTTTTTCAAAGATTTTATGAATAAAAATTTTCTTTAAGGAGGCCAGATCTCATGTAAGTCACAGCCAATGTCACCTTTTACCTTAACCAATGATGTATCCACCTCCACAGGAATGCTCATTGCATCACCTTCAATACTTTTAGCAGCTAACTCCAATTCACAAGATTTTGTAGCTTAAGGAGCAACCAATATGTGAGACTCGCAATTTTAGCCATGAGAAAGAGAAAAAGGAAGACAAACCATATTCGGAAATACCTTTGACTCTTTTCTGGGCATCAAACTTTACTTTTAACCATAACCTCTTCTTCTGTAGCTCCTAAAAGACAAAAAAAGAAATATTTAAGTATGCTAAAGAAAGTAAGTCTATCACTCGATCATATATGCCATGCATCTTTTATGTTCATAAAAGATGCATTCTTTATGAAACTCACAATCATCATGCGAAACCATTGATTCAAAAAATGGTAGGAACATTAGGAAGTTGCAAAAGGCTTGGACAACTGTAAAAGTCATGCTTTTTGGATTAGGATTTTAGTTATTACCTTTGATTTGATTCAATTTGGTTTGAGTTGGATTTTGACTCTCGGTTCAAGAAAGACTTGGTGTTACTCGCGCGTTGGATTGGAAGGCTTTGGCTCATTTGGGTGCTTGTTGGTGTGGTTTTATTTAACATGTATTGTATTTTAGAAGTAGTTAATAAAATCGTTTACACCTTAGAGGGGTCGTGGGTGTTTTAATCATGCATTTAGTTTAAAGATATTATCAAATACTTAATTTGATATAACCTTTGGCTTGATATCACACCACTTCCTTCCAGACAATCTTTTACTTTACATTTGTGGATATTTTGACTTCCTATTAATTTAAATATTTTGTTAGTATTATAACATGACAAAAGTCACAAAATTTGTATAAACACAATTTAATTAGAATCATAAATATGTCATAAGTCACACCATACTCGTGGTATGTCGTGTTTATTAATTGTGCATTCATTTATATACATCTCCTTAATTCCTTATACGAAAAAAAAATCAATTAATTAATCAAATCTATCGAAGTTCATGGCTCAAGATGTTTCCCCAATCCTTGTGGAACATCATCGACAGAACATGTTTACCACGACGCTTATGCTCTGCCCAGCAGACCTGATCTCCAATAAAAGGACCTCACTGGGAACCAACCAGCCCAAAGGCCCCAATGACCATGCAAATCCGGCAACATAGATGCATACGAATGCTAGGATTGTGTCTGCATATGCCTTTGAAAACTCTGCATTGTTGCCTTCTATTCCGAACTTGTGCCCAATCATTGCTCCTATTATTATCTGCAAATCAAAAAAACAATATCATAGGTTCATCACAACATATGTTAATTTACTTAAATTCTAATGCTATTTCTGAAATCTGGGTTGTTCAAAGTATGAAAACATATATACCTGGCTTATAAGCTTTTGAGTGCTGCCCTCCAAGAAGACAGCCCTCCTCCCAACCTTGTCCACCGTCATGATGGAAACGAGGGTGGAAGCAGAGTTGACGGCACCGGAGATAACCACAGAATAGAGAGAAGCCTCGTCACCTAAGCCGATGGTCCTGTACAGCACTGGTGCATAGAAGGTGATGAAGTTCATCCTAGTTAGCTTCTGGAAAAGGGTATTGCCATGACCATGACAAAGGAAGGCCTGTGCTTCCTCTTGGTGATGTTCTTCCATGGCGCCTTCACCTCCTTGGCCTCCTTGGCCATGGCTTGGAGGTCTCAAGGTCTCGGAACTCCTCGTCGACGTCGTCTGTCCCGTGGATTTTCTTCAATGTTGCCAAGGTCAAATCCTCCTCGCCACGATCTATCAAGGTTGGGGCTGTC
>JAVDBV010004422.1:0-13085 GCA_032619315.1 Piper longum | reverse complement strand
CCCCCCCCCCCCCCCCCCCCCCCCCCCTCCACGATTGTCCCCGCCCAACCGCGGCCTCCTCTACCCCGTTCCACCCCTCTGACCCGCCATCCCCGTGGAAGGGGGGAATAGGGTAGAGGAGGTTGTGGTTGGGCGTAGGCGATCATGGTGGGATAGTGATCGCGGAGGGGCGGGGGTGACCACGGCGGGCCAGGTCCGATAGCGGTGGGCCGAAGCCAACCAAGGCGGTGTTGAAGTGGAGCACGGTAATAGAGTGGCGGGATGGCATTGTTGGTAGAAGAAGATTTTTTTTTATATTTTAGAACACTGTATCTTCTTATAATCGAATGGCTAAGATGGAAGTGGAACGAGAAAAAAAAAAAAAATTACCCGGGGCTCAACCGAGCTCCCCTATGGTATGTATTATAAATTGGCAATACCGGTGCTGGTGCCGCTACAATCTTGGATCCCCGACCATCGTTTATAAAGTCACTTGCGTCGTCCTCTTCTCGCCGGCGCAATTCCCCCAACCACCCATGGCGGACTACCATTTCGTGTACAAGGACGTGGAAGGCAGCAGCACCCAATGGGATGACATCCAGCGCAAACTGGGCAACCTTCCCCCCAAGCCCGCCCCATTCAAGCCTCCCCCTTTCGCCCCTGACGGCGAAGACGACGGGAAGACCAAGGACAAGGCTGGTTGGATTGACGGCAAGACCGACGAGGAGCTCGAAGAGCTCGAGGACGACCCCGATTTCGGCGACGATCGATTCCTCGAGGAGTACAGGTACTTCTTTCGTGCTGCCTTGATCAGTTTTTGCGGTAGACTTTTTTGGTATGTTTTCGATTGGGAGGTTGGTTTGGTGAAAATATTTTATGGAAAGTTCGTTGCTTTTTTTTTTTTGACGCGAGAAGGAAGAGAAGGTTGGCGGAGATGAGAGAATCGGCGAAGGTGGTCAAGTATGGATCTTTTGTTCACATTACCGGGGCGAATTTTACCAGGGAGGTCTCCCAGGCGCCGCCGGATGTTTGGGTGGTTGTCTTCCTCTACAAGGAAGGGTGAGAATTTATCATTTTCTTTGATTATATGTATTATATATATATATATTTTAGTCTGATTGTAGTTTGGCACGCTTAAATCTGTTAATGTTTGTTTAAATATTCATCGTCGATTGTGAGAAAATCGATATAGCTTCAATTGTAAACAATTCAATGGGAGATGAAATGAAATTGATGATCTTGGCATGATTAGTTCCTGTTGAAATTTGCACTCTAAATTGCACACTAATCTTGAGTGCAAAATAGTGTAATTCTTTCAACAATTTGTTCTCTTAATCTTTGCTAATTTTGAGAACCTGCTTTAACATCAGACAGCTAGTTTTGAGAGCATGCTATGACATCAAGGAGTTTACATCTGAGTCAAAAATTGCGTTTGCTTGTTCATGGCTCTTTTCCAATGCTTTACATGCTATTTAGCGTCTTTTTCAGCCAGAACTGGTATCTACAAAAAAAAATTTCAAACATTTTTAATATCTGTCATGAGCTCCATTTTTTTCTTGGGCAGTATAGCAGAATGCACGGTGCTCGGTAATTGCTTGGAAGAGTTGGCTTCTAGATATCCAGCTACCAAATTTGTGAAGATAATTTCTACTGATTGCATCCCCAACTATCCAGACCGTAACCTTCCAACTCTTGTAGTTTACATTAATGGTGCCCCAAAAGCAACTTATGCTGGTCTGCACCATTTTGGTCAAAGATGCACGACAGAAGGTAATTCCATAGCTTTTACTTCTTACTGACAATGGTTAAAATTTCTCTTCACAGTTAAGAAAGGATCTAAGGTTTCTTTCTCACATTTAAGAAAGGATCATGTTTGACTATGAGAAAGGATCTAAGGTTTCTTTCTCACATTTAAGAAAGGATCATGTTTGACTATGAAATTACATTATGTGAATAAAAAAAAAGAGCCATACTTATGCATGGGAATTGCAATGAACAATCGCCAAATCTTTAGCTCAACAACTTCGAGACAATTTTTTTTGGTTCTCAGTCCTGGTTCTCGTCGTTTAATAGCAAAACTATTAGATGTTGAAGGCTTCAGATATTTATGACCCGTTCCAACTTTGATCTTGTTTATCTGGTAGCAATACTTGCAACTTTTTGTTTGTTTGGCTGATTGTTTGATTATATGAGATGTGCCGACTGTTAATTGTCTTACATGCATGATTTCATTATTGCTTTTTGTATATAGGTCTAGTCAAATGTTAAAGAGTTTGCAACTTCTTGCACTGTGCGCAAGATATTTTTTACATCGATAATAAAGCCCTCACCTGGGTGTTGTCTTTTTTATTTTTAATATGAGAATTCGCACCACCCTCCAACTGTTTGTCTTACTTATCTCTCGCCTGCAGGTGTTGCATTGATTCTGTGCCAATCTGATCATGTTCTCAATGATGGGCAAAGTGGAAAATCTGTGGTGGAAGGGGAAAGCAAGAGGCTTATAGAGAAAATAGTGGCTGAACGTGAAGAAGAGGACTATTCTAGTGACTAGAAGAGTTAAGGAGTTTCTCGAAGGATTGTATAATCTTAGTGATTTTGATCTTGGCTTTTTATAAGCTTGATAGAAGAAATTTCGTTATTGGCTTTAATAAAATTTGACAGATTTGTAACTTGTAAGTTGTTTGCATGTTGGTCCAAAGTTTTACTTTTTGCACCTGTTTAATGTTTGTCAGGCATGATCTTTCATGCTGATACTTCTTTTTACTTTTTTGAGAGTAACATTACTTTCTCCCTTCCTCTCTCTCTCTCTTGTCTTATCTCTATCTTATCCATTTTCAGCCTAAACACAAAACTTTGCATATTAGTTCAATCTTTGCATCAAGGATTCCTTCCTGGCACTGAATCGTTTTTTCTATTTTGAAATGTGTTTGTTATGTTTGATATGTGCGACAAATGTAGTTTGATATACAGGCAGGAAAAGGTTGCATCAATTGATGAATACATGATGGTGTCATAATGGATCTGAGCATCTACAAGCACAATGCTTGATCTTCACCATTGAAGACATGGCAGCACAATTCGACCAGATTTGTTCATCACTTGATGGAGAAGGGAAGATAGGCGCTCCTCCTGCACATGCACTCTGGGACAGGATACGCAACCACATCCCGCCCTCTCTTCTCTGTCCTCATCTCCGGCGTTTCCGGTGCCTCCCTCTGCATGCAACTGACCTCCTCCAGTGCCGAAGTAGGTCCCTTGATCTTGGTGTTGCTCGGACTCTCAACCTGACCATCCAACATTCCAGGAAGCATCCATCGCTTGTTGGGCTTGATAGACTTGCGGTGGCCTGCGTATGTCCGATGACCCTAGAACCATGCGAAGTAAGTTTACCAATACCTTTACTCTTACAAATCCATGACCGGCCGAAGGTAAGCAGTCTGACCTGGATTGCTCTGCCCATGTTGCCGCCGTGGGATGGCATGAAAACGTCGCTGCTCAACGACACAATGTAATCAATGGCAGCGAGGGCAGACGAGCTGTTGGCAAACGGCTCAAGCTCCCCTTCTTGTGCTAGCATCTCCTTGTCCAACATGTTGGGGAAGGCCTCCCTTAGTGGCTGCAGGGCAGCTTCTCCCCCAAATGGCCCCCCTCCGGCTCTATATATCAACGCACTTCTCGGCGCCCCGATTGCAATCAAAAGCCTACCAAGTACCACCCAAATAGTGTTATTGCATTTGCATACATTATACATGATCAAAAGCTCTGTTGAAATGTTTGATCTTCTGGGCTTTACTGTGCAACTTCCCGACCGGTGAGGGGGCAAAGTCCGGCAAGCTTGCGCTGGTGGTAGCTCATGTTGAGCCTCCCGGTGAGGTACTCCGGCCGGAGCTTTCTCTCGGAGAAGATGATTGCATCATAGTCTGAACCCAGACCAGGTGAACATCCTGTCCGAATCCACACATCCTTCTCTAGCCGGAGATGGAGAGCAACAAAGGGTCCTCTTTCCCACATCCTCTTGGCTATCCTGTTTCCCAGCTCCCTAATGGGGGCGACAAACCTCAACGCATGGTAAGCTACCTGCAACCAAAAAAACACCAATAATTTCATCATATCCATACAAGTTCGAGAATCGAGAGAGAGATCTAATACACACCTTGCAACGAAGCCTTTGAAGGTCGAGTGGCAGATTCTTGGACAGCTTGGAGTCCAACCCGCTGAGCACCAAAATCCGATGTTTATTCAACTTCAACGCACACAGACACACAACAAAAGCTTAAAGCCTTCTTCTCCATGATACCCAACATGAACAAAACATGCTATAAACCATATATAAGTACCGATCTCTGCAACCTGGCTCTGATCCAGAGTGGAGAAGCATTGGAAGGAAGCTGGTCTCCCATGGCCGGCCTTGTACGCAGATGTGTGTATGGAACAGAGGACACCACCCGGACATCCGACGCCAGAGTACGCTTGAAATGCTCCGCATCGAAAACATCCGAGAACTCACTACAGAGTACACAACACCGATAATCAAACCAACATCAATAATCAAATCATTATCAAAGCAAATCAAACTGTTTGAGGCTTTGAACTATGAAGGTTATGATGATGATGATGATGATTTAATATCTGTCCTTCATACCTTTCGTCTCCCCAAATCTGATTCACCTGCAACACCGGCAAAACGAGAGCAGCTTCGAGTATCCTCGCGATCACGACGGCGTCGACGATCTCGTTCCGCTGCTGGTTCAACCCGCCGGTGACGATGACCATCAGAAACCTTTTCTTCTCCCTCGCGACCCTCGCCGAGTCCTTCCTGTACCCGATCCCGAACTCGATGCAGGGCCGGTACCCGCCGCCGTCCGGCTGCCGCCAGAACTCCCCGGCCGCGGCGCGTACGGGGAGGGGGCCCATGTCGGCGCCCCATGGCGGGGGAGGGGGGGTGTGGTTGCGGAAGACCGCGAGGGAGATGAGCTCGAGGGAGAAGATGGAAGCGGCGGCGAGGAAGAGGAGGAGGGTGGAAGAGGGCAGCTTGCGGGGCTTTCGGCGGCGAAGAGGACAGGATTGGTGGTTGAAGAGGGATTTGGGTGTTGGGCGTGGAGTGTTGGTGGTACTGCTCTTGGCGTCGGCCATGGAAGCTTGCTCGGGCGGCGAGGAAATCGGCGGGAAAGTCGGGAGGCGGCGGAGGAGTTTGAAAATGGCGGGAGGGGAGTTGTGACAGTTAATTCGGTTAAATGGTATTTAATTAACCACCTTAATCCGTATCTATTTTTAAAATATTAATTACCCTTTTTATTTTTGCAGTATGTGGGAGCACTTCATCTTATTTACTCCCACATCTTACCTCCTCACTCCACAGCCTTGTCCTAAGCTCTGCTCAGAAGTTCAACCATTAACAATTTTTTGTATGGCCAATTACTGGCAAATAAACAGCTGCCAAAGAACCCCATTTACTTTGGCCCTGACCTTATGCGAAAATTATTAATAGTACAGATCAAGCACGCCAAACCCAAGTGAGTTGAGCCGTAAACTTAAAAATAAAAAATATAATTCTTAATTTTTTTGTGAGTTATTTTTATTTAATTTTATTATAAAAAACATCCCGATTGTGCTATTACAAGGGAAACGTAATTTGATTTCGATGGAGAGGGGGGTATAGGAAGACCAAAGTTGTAAACACCCAATAATGTTCCTCAGAATTTTTTTTTCCGGATTTTTCTATTTAGTGTTGCCGATATAACATATTCTTGCCGCGGAAACAATATGACGAGGAGAAGATTCACACAGAATGGACTAATAGTAACAAAAGTGAATAGAAGTCTGCGCAAACTAATAAAATTGCGTGCCTCTCAACATGGAGATCAGTATCTACAAGAAAGAAACAGCTAATATGAGTACAAAATTGCAAGTGCAGTATCGAGAAAGAATAGTAAAAATGAATACAACTATACAGACAGCATCTGATATGTTAACAAGCTTATGAACATTGAAAGGCACACAAAAAAGAACACTTACAGACGACTACAGAACTTTTATCAAGCTTACGATTCTTGATTAGTAATATGTACATTTGTTGCTGCACCGCACTTGGCCTCCAGGTTTTATTGGTTGATCTAAAATGGAGGCCGTTGTGATATGAACTTCATTGCAGGAGTTGCAAGCAGAAATATATCATCGTAAGGCGAGTGTTGCTCAACATCAATGTGCCCAGTACTTTTCAAAACCTGAAAGAGATAGAATTTGCTTTCAGTGCGAACAGATGTTAATAAAAACATAATTGTAAAAGGTTATATGATGCAGAAGCGGACAAGTATCTCATAAAAAAGTCGAGCACAAGTTCTTCTACTTCTTTTGTTGGCAAGTTTGGCTAAGCTTAAACTGGTAACATCTTTTTGCTGTATCTGACGCTCAAAACTATTCTCTAAGCAACGAGCAACTACCCTGAAAAAAAAGGTGTGGTTCCCAGAGAACAAGCAGGTCTCAAACAAAACAAGAAAACAGCCTGCAAACTTACCTCGTACTATTTGACCACCAATCTGCAGGTTAAGCACAAGATCAGGTTTACACATAAATATACCCTACCAAAAAGTATAAAAACAACAAACTCAAACCACGTAAATGTCTCACCTTGATTTCGAAATTCTTCGAAGGAAAAGAGAACCTGCCATTAAGGATAGAGAATGAAACAAACAAATGGCCTTCACTTTACACAAGTACATTTTGTAACACAATTTGAAACTCGTATCTTTTTTTAATTGAAAATACCCTAGCCATAACCACGTCCCCTAATTAAAGTTCCATTTCGATCTTTCCAATTAGTTTCCTACTGCAAATTTCTCATTGACTTTGTGTCAACATACATGAACGAATCAGTAACCATTACTTGTTTCTCAATAATTATTTATATATTTGAGTTTTTTTTTCAAAAAAGTAATTTTTAGCAAACACTAGAGTTTCAGTAGACAAAAGCAGGATATATGGTTGCAGCATTGCAATGAGCACACAATATAAAAACCATAAGATAATAAAATGTTTATATACTTTTCAAGGCAGTCTTCCTAGAGTTCCAAAAGCACTAAAGTAAATACAAAAGGAAAATATGATTAACATGCTTACACAAAACACTGACTTTATAGCTGATTTGCTAATTTTTTTTAAAACAAAATGTAGGAATAACTTCAAAACAATACCTTATCTGAAAGGTCAATAACCATCTCAGAGCTTGCAGTTTGAGATTCAAGCTCCGGAGTTACAGAAGAGTGTATGCTTCTTGCTTCTTTATTTTTGGTAGGAGTACTAGGAGACTTTGATAAGTCTTCTGGGTAGCTACAAGTATTGCAGAATAGGGAGTATGCATTGGTTGATGACTCACACATTTGAGGTTCTGCTTCTCTTGGACATTGAGGTGATGTTTCAAATACTATTCCACTGATGGTCACTAGGTTCTGCTCAGGTGATGGGTCCAACCGATCATTTAAAGCTTCATTAGACAACAAACCGTGACTCTCTGATGGTTCATCTGTGAACACAAGCATAGCTGATTTGGTGGTGGTTTGATCAGCTTCAATTTCGACCCTTTCATTGTCTTTATGATGTAAATATACTTTTTGGAAGACGGCTTTAAATTCTGGTGACATGTCTGCTTGGAGCCAGCCCAGGTACATCAATCAAATCACAATTTCATAGATTTCATAATAGTTAAGACTGAAAGTTTTACTAAGGAAATAAAAACTACGTACAAGGATTTATAGGTTCAAGAAAATTATGCTGAAGGACCAAGTTTTTATGAGCATTCCAGACATCCAAAACTGCCCCTGAAATTTTTTTACGCTTGCGCACCAAGTCATTTGCATTATGGAGTCCTCTTCTTATAACCCTACAATATTACCAGTAATATATAATCAAATCAACCAAAAATCCAATCCAAAGAGCAGCAGTTCTGCCATTTTCTTAGATTCTACAGAAAGTAATAACTTTCAGTGATAGAAAAAACTTTTGTTGTGTTCATAAAAAAATAAAAAAGCCACACAACATTTACCACATGCATACATGCTCTTTATTGCTAGTAAGACATGATGAGTATTTTGCATTAATTATCAACAAATGACAAGGAAGATGAGGGAACAATAGATAAAGCCACATTTAGGCATATCCATGAAGATATCTAGTCAAAACAGGATTTGGCAGTATATCAATGAAGTTTTATCAGAAGGATAGTAGTGTTGCCAGCAAAAAGAAGCATATAATATTTCATTATAATAAGGATAAAATAAAATAAAAATTAATAAGCAGCATTACTAACTCGTTAGACAAAACTATGGATCCATCAAAAGAATGTTTCCGCTTTTTTGAAGCCCGACTTTCGTCCTTTCTCGGTGTAGGAATTAACAGAAATTCTGGCGTGATAACTGCCAATTAGGATACAATAATTGTTTAAAAATTAAAGCATTCATGAATAGCCGAAAATGCCCAACATTTAAGTGAGACAAAAAATAAACACCAATCTATAATTTGGATTCTAACATAGCTGCGGAGGGAAAATGATACAACAAAACCTAAAGTTTGAATTACTGCAACATCACAACACTACTGCAGCTTCCTTCTTAAGAAAAGAGATGTTACAGAGCTACATCCAGAAAAATGCCAATTTTGCACAACAACAGTACAATGGTGTATGCTAGATCTAACATCAATTCCCCACGTGTAAAAAAGTTTATCATCAACTCCCAAATGTGTAAAAATGTTTTTCTCTAATCGGCAATAATTGATATGGAATTGACGTGATAAACATTTAACTTTTACCTTTGCAAGATATCAAAGAATTTATGCTTTCTAGCTAAGGATAAATATTGCCACCTGTGCTGCAATTCAGTGATGCACTACCCAAGACCTAAAAGTTCTTTTCCTAATATTATAAAATGTAAGTAAAATCTGACCTGATTTAGGAATGATAAAAGAGCCAGCAGGACTTGGAGAAAAACTAGACTCTGGAAAGCTGATGCTGGCTTTATCTGCCGGTTGCACCTGGCATACATCTAACCCCATAATAGATTTATCAAATTTATCAGCCCCAATATCACAAATCTTATCAGGGATTACATGGTCTTCGTAAAGTATCTGATGTTCAATAAGCTTACTTCCCCCGGCTTCATAATTGCTTAGATGATGATGCTCTTCTGATGCTGTAAAACTATTGACAGGATCAGCGTCCAAATTTTCGTTCAAACATAATTTGGTCGCTTCATTCTCAAGCTCATTATGAATTTGGAAATCCTCAAGAGGGATAATGGCATGACAAAGAACTTCTGTGTCTGAAATTGCTTTCTGGGGTGATCCATGATCTAGAAGCCTATCTAAACTTGCTTCCGCATTGCTTAGTCTATGCAAATAAGTGGCCTCCAAATCAATACCCGCATCTTCTGGTGAAAAAACACTGAAAAAAAATCAAAGAGATCAAAAGATATTAATGATTCCAAGTACTGAAGGAGAAAATGTGTAGAAAATAACATCCACCCCTTCTTTAATACATACTCCCATGATAGAGAAAAACCATGACGGTTATGTGAGCTCCCCTCTTCATACAATATCTAAATATACAATCAGAAAACAATACGTCAAAACTCAATAGATAAATTGAGGTAGCTTAAGAAAAAAAATGTCAAGGAGGAAGCAATGTGATCAGGTACATGAGAATTCTAGCGATGACACAGATTGACAATATGTGAAAAGATTCAATAAGCCTTGCTCTCATGATATAGCAAATATAAAAGAGATTTTGAGGAGAAATCTAATTAAGGAAAAAGACTTGTGGTGACAGTTAATTTTTGATATAAGGTTGTGAAAACTGTTAAATTTTCATCACTCTTGGCGGTTCTCTAAGTGACATTCAAATACGTTATTTATTTCTAAGAGAATAGTTTTTCTTCAGTGCATTCAAAGCATTTAACCAGAGCTAGTCACTCTATTAAGGACAATAAATCAATTCAGTTCTAGCTATATATGTATTAAACACCTAGAGAACAGAAAAGAATTTAGCATTCAAACCATGGACGTAGACAGAGACTGGTTTGCTCCAATTGCATGAGCATCTGTTGGACAGATAAATTAAGTCTTATTAATCTCGAAAGAAATAGCACTAGATTACACATAAATATTTTCTGGGTTTCAAAGAATGTAGAGGTAAAGTGCTAGTACCGTCCTGTCTAGCCTGCCCCATGACACTGGCAAAAGTTCAGGGAAGTTCAGCATACAACTAAGAAAATGTTAAATAAAACAGGCGCAGAAAAAAATGTGAGAATGTTCATACTCCTAACCTGTCCTCCAAGACTTCCAGATTGAAAGAATCCAATTCGAATCTCTCAGGTATTACAAAAGACAATGCAGAAACAGGTGAAGATTCACCGTAGCGTATTCCTTTCCAAGAAACACATGAGTTTCTAATTCCAAGTAAAGCTTCATTGCACCCATGATAGACATATGCAACTTTCTTTGCATATATTCTCACAACACCTATAAGAAGGTAGCCCAACAATCTCAACGCAATGGGAACTTCAGATTGCAAAATAGCATCTGCATGGAAAAAATGAAACCGTAATCAGATTTCGTGTATTTCATGTATTTAACATCATTTAAGGCAACAACTTTAACAACTCATAAAAGACAGATAAGTAGCAAGCTCCAGCCATTGGCATAAATGGTGGTGGACCAACAAAATATGATTAGGGTTTCACCTTTTCCTTGCAGATGCTATTGCGAATGGTAACTTCAATTTGCAAAACAGCTTCTGCATTTTAAAAGATAAAGGTTGAAACCTTAATCAAATTTTATAAATCTACCATCATTCATAGCAATCACAGCAGCTTGACTTCAACTAATAGCAGAATTAAAGAACCATAAAAGAGCACAACTAAGAGCTTGAACTAATAACCACCATACCATTTAAGTTTTGAAACTAGGAAAAGTTTGCAATCGACCACATTAATTTTCACCAGGGCAACTCCTCTCAAATCTCGTTGGACTACCATAAAAGAACATCTCATTGGACTACCATAAAAGAACCAACCACTCAACAAATTCCATAACATGCAATTACATCACAAACTTGAACAAACAAGAAAGAAATTCCAGTAAATTCCCTCCCAGAACACCCACCACACTTGCCAACAACAAATAATATTACTTTAAAAAAAACAAAAAACAGACAAGCGCATACCCACAGACGAGGGAATGGATGCCTTCGCAACATGATGCTTCCTGAGCTTCCTTTCGAAGTGGGCAGCAAGCCAAACAGTAGCGAGAGGCCCATCTTTGGCGAGGAGGCGGCGGGAGTAGAACACCGCCGCCTCCTCCCTCCCATCCCCGCCAACGCCCCGCATTCAACCAAAGCTCACACCTTTCCCCTTCGCCTTCAACCAAACATGGATAAGGCGGCGGCCGTATTGAGCTCGGAGGCCGGAGGTGGAAGAGTGTTGTAGAAGACGGCGAGCAGTAGATGTCGGCGACGGTGAGGAAGAGTAGACCAGACCGTCTTAGATTCTGTCGGCCTGACTCACGAGTAGCGCTGACAGACCGATCTAAGGCGCCTCCATTCCCTCCATCCTGTCCGTTCATCTTATCCACTCACGATGTTGCAGGTAAGATGTTAATTTTGACGATTCCATTTAAACTCCTGCTCGCTATTTTAAAGTTTTAATTAACATCTAAACCAAAATAATAAAATGTGTGCCCATTATTTTAAAATTTGAATAAATGTTTAAATTAAAATCATTAGTTTCATAATCTCTCATTTTAGATTTTATCGTCTATAATTTATTAGTCTGGATCATATTATATTAAGTTCAGGTTATCATGAACGATAAGATAAGATATTACGTGCATGACCCCCTATTTTTTTAGGTTTCTTTAGGTTGGCGTGAAAAAATTAGAAATTTGAAAATTTTATAAATGGCGGTAAAATTATTGATCTTCTACTAAATAATTTTATATTTTCAAATTATTTTATAATGAAACTAGCGTGATAACTGCTTTTGCGCAAACTTCACATTTAATTTATTTTGACTTGATTTTGTTAATTTGTAAGAATTAAATAATTAGTAAATTTTATCATAACTCAAAGCAAAAATATTAATTATAGTAATTTATTTTTTGGGATGTGTTAAGATGTAAGTGATCCCAACCAAATATATTTTTGTGGATACTCTATTGCATTAGTTTTCTTTTTCATCACAACCTATTTGATAGTGATGGATTTTTTATTTATAAAAATTTAAAAAATGTATACTAACGACCTAGAACAGAGATTAAATAAATAATATTTTAATAAAAATAATGCATAATTAAATAAATTTAGTAGAAGAAGATCCTAAAAATATATTTTATGAAATCGTAGTGAATTAAAAAAACACTTAATGAAATGAAATAATTTTATAGAATATAACTTTGTTTGGACAGATTTATCCGGCCATGTGGATATTTTTTAAAATTTTGTATTTATCCGATTAAGTGGATATTTTCTAAAATATGTATATGGATATTTTCTAAGATCTCCATACTTATCCACCGAAGATTTCAACGCTTCAAAGAAAAAGTATCGCTCGTTCCACAACTGCCGGAAGAAGAATTGCCAGAAGAAGAGGTAGACGCTCTTTTACAACTGCCGGAGGAAATCTCTCCTCCAAGGGTTATCCCACTTCTATAAGAAGCCACCGCTACCACCCGGACGGATTCATTGTCAACCCACCGAGGTATTTTTCCATTTATAGATTAAAACAGGGGACGATGCTACATCACAGCCAGATCATCTTGTTCGAAAAGACCATTGTTGCTGCCATTCTCCACGTGAAGTCTACCAAAGCCGTAAGAGACGCCGGAGCTTTGCTACTTGGGAGTGCTATAGCCCCTGCCGCCGTGCCGGGAAGAAGCCAGGAGCCCTGCCGTCAAGACTTGTCAACAAAAGCCCCGTCCTTTCGCCGTAGCTGCCGTGGATGCTGAAGCTGGAGTCGTTTGGAGTTGAAGCCCGCCACAGCCATGAAGATAGAGCTTGTCGGTTGAGGCTGCTGATGTAGGAAGAAGAACGCCAAAGACCACTGGCGTAGAGCTCAGAGTGC
>JAVDBV010004421.1:0-15211 GCA_032619315.1 Piper longum | reverse complement strand
TATATAACATGCACGCACATACAACTCATGTACTTATCCCATAGTTAACAAAGACACTTTACTAATGTACGTACATACTAAACATAACTCTAACAAATGGCCAAAGCCTATTAAGTCGAAGAGGTCATTTCCATGCACGCAGCTGAATTACTACCAGAAAAGTTTGAAGTGGTGGGGAATGGAAGCCGGAGGATTAAAGGAGTTAGAATCATCGTTTTGTTCATGAGAAGGGGAGTGAGCATGGCGACCTTCATAGGTTGTTATCACCATTCGAGGATCCTCCGCTAGCCTTTCCACCTTCTTCTTCACTCGGCAATTATCTTGAGTGCACCTGTAATAGCTCCTGCTTATAACATTCAAGACCGCCAAAATTACCACTCGTATATACGTATGTATATATTAAACCAGATGAAACATGGACAGAGACAAGAAATTGGTTTCTTTGAAAAGAAATTTTCAAGATAAAATGTATCAAATTAACATGGCAAATGATTGGTAGATACAATATTAGAATTAGAGCTTTTAAGTTTTATGGTTGAAAAGAATTACTCTTATACCTTGTTAAATGTGTTAATTCAATATTAAGTGTAGCTGTTAGTTGACTTCGAATAAAGGATTGCCATAGTGAAATCCATGCTGAAGTAACTGATTATATTCATGTATGCATGTGTGTACTGCTCAAGTACTGTTGAAGCTTGGCCAGCTTCATTATTCCTCTTTATCTTTTTGCTTCTAATCCAGTTCCCACAACTGTTAGGAGCAGAAAATTATACAATTGATCCTAAATTCTTTTGACATAATTGTGGATTAACATCAATTAGTATATATATATATATATATATTATATATATATATATATATTCATCTCTGTTTCGTAAAACTTAATATTAATAAGCAATATTCATTAATATAAAAGAAATACATACCTAGGATGCAGTGTGTTCTTGACCACCTTTTGCCCATACTTCCTCCATTTGTAACCATCATCCAACACATCAACATCGCTCAGAGTCTTGAAGCAAAATCTGGGCTCCCTCATCTTCCTCCTCCCTTTATCTTTCTTCATCCTCACCGCAGCTACTGCTAGGTGATGGTCATGATCTCTTCCAGACCTCTCAAGCCTGCTCCTTGCGCCTCCCAGCATGTTAAACCCACTGTTGTAAGATAGTATGGCTAGCACGTGTTATAATCAAGTAAACAAAAGGGCTCATACTAAATATATACTCCTCTAACAATGTAAGTGATTTAAACTTTGGAAAATTTTTAAACTTGCAACTATAACTCCATGCAACCATGAACATTTTGGTGTTACTGTATTTCTCTAGAGGCCACATAGCCAGTCCAAAATCTACACAATTAAGTTTGTTAATGAATTAGACAAATGGAAATGTTCATACTTCAATGACAAGCATAGAATTTATCTTTACAGTTAGGTAGCTAATGATCACCACTAAAGGTTTTTCAATTTTTGAGAGAGAGCGTTGAACATGATGAGAGATTATTTGCTTAAAGTTAGATTAGAGAAATCATTGGGAGACAGATCTAGCTAGAGAGGAAGAGTAAGGAAGACCCAAAAAAATATACCTGTTAATGCTGTTCTTAAATCTTTGCAGTGAGGAAACTGATCCAAAGTTTGCCAGGCCTAGAGATTGAGATGGAACATGATCCATGCTTTCTGATATCAAAGCTGGTAGTTTTCCTTGAGTGGAATAAGAAGCACCAGTATTTTTTCCATCCATGGAAGAAACATTGAAAGGCCCCAGATGCTGGTATCCAATATGGGTCAGAATGGACTCAAGCCCTGATGAACAATAATCTTGACAGTTAACTTCCACAAGGGATGCAACCGCATGAGCTTGTTCATCATGTCCCTGCAACAAACCGTGCCTTGGCATCTTGTTGCAGAGAGACAAACCTGCTCCTTGGTGTTCTTCCTCCCCACCAGTTCCCTTTCCCAATAAATGGGCAAGATGCATGACACCAAATAAAAAGAGAATGGAGGGCGTGTGTTGACTTTGTATGCTTAAAATTATCTTTTTATACTTCATTTAAAAGGAAGCCCATAAAATATATATGACAAATTCACCTATAGCCTCCTTTATATTTTTTAAAGATGTTCAAATATACCGTAAAGAGTGAGAGTTCTTATGTATACAATTACCCGAGTATGTCTATGTGTATTAAGAAAGAAGAGATCACGGGTTTGAGCCTTTGTGTGTCTGCTTTTTTTCAAATGGGAAGATGTATGAAAGTAATTGGAGGAAGGTGTGGAAGTCATCAAAATGGAGGTGATTAGCTGGTAATTGAGTGAGGATGATATACATGTATATAATGATAGAAGGGACAGATGAGCTTTACAGAAGCACAATATCAGAGAGCAATGACAATGGAATCTTTGGCCTGAAACTCTTCTTTTTGTTTTCAAATCTGGTGGTGAAGGCATTATGATTTGTCATCGAGTGCTGCCCATCTCGACTCTGCTAAAGGCCTCACCCCAAACTCAAAAGTCTCTTACCTTTACTGCTTGCAATCACCGCCCTCAGCCTTTCCCTATACACTTTTACTCTTTACACCCATCATATATGGTGGCCTTTTGCCACCGATTTGATATATCTATTCATGATCTTTGCACTATGTAATCATCCCCCTATCAACCCAGACACGACAATATCTACGACTGTGACATGCTTTTGGGTTGTAATTAGCTTAGTGTATCTAACTTTTATTAATTAGGTTTAGTAATTAATTAAAGTAAAGCTCATGAGTGATAATTAAGTACTAAACATTGTATTAATTAATTAAACTTTTGGCTTTCCTAGCTAGCCAGGTGCTAAATTTAAAACTTATAATTAATTTGGATCATAAAGATCAAAATTAAATGGGTGATTAACTGAAAAACGAGCTCCAATCATCTGATAAAAGTTTGAAATCCTATTACAAAATTAACTCTGTCATAGGATTGCCCAAGGCAAGCTGGCCGTAGCTAAAAGAGTCGAATCAAACAATCTAGTCGTGCCGGATTTCTACCAGTGAAACTAAACTTTTGGGTATTATTTGATCACGAGGTGAAGTTTGTCTGCACGCTCATCTTTAACTATTGCCCTAATCTAAAATTGTCAGCTACATCCAAATTATTATTATTTATGATGATTTCATTGTGACAAAAAAATCAGTATTCATTGAATATTAATCATATAATTTCTTGACCAAATTACAAATTAATAAACTTAAACCATTTCTTTAAAATAGTCAATCTTATGTCTTCACTACTATACTGAATTTTATCTTAATATGTATATATATATATATATATATATATATGTATATGAGGAAAAAATGTGAAATGAATTCTGGGTTTCTTCGCATGAAGCTGCTGGCTGCATGAAGGAGTTGCAAAGTGTTCATCAAAGGAATAAAACAGGTAGATAGCTGGAGGACAATATTATTCCATGGAATATTGTGGGCATCATCAACATCTATCAAACGATATCATGACATCATTGGAGACGCAATGGCTGTGAATTGCGACAATATATATTATATCCTTGATATATTCAGTGTTGTATGTTATATCTTGTAGGTAAGGTTAAAGATTGAAGTGGGGCAAAGAGGTTTGATTGATGGGGCAGTGGCAAACTGCATCATTTCGTTTTCTGTCCCATTTGGAAGTGGAATCTCATTGTCAATGTGATTCCACAGTACTCCTCATTCCTCACAAGACAACTTGCCTTCCCACTTTATTTCAAAATATGATAGGTTATACACATGGATATATGCATTTTCATTTAGCTTTTACAGCATTTCTTTCTAATTAAAATATAGCTCCGGTTAATTGGCACAGAATTGATGTGCAATGCTAAGCATCGAGTAGCTTTTAAGGGTTCGATGGTTCTGATGCGTCCTTACTACACGAAAAAAAAAAGAGCGTGTAAATTAAAAATAAAAATACGGGGCCGCAATTTTTTTTATAATTCTTTAAGATTTGATATTTTGAATTTTTAAGTTAATTTGTGGTGTTTGATAATAAAAAATTTATTATTATCCTTAATTTTATAATGTATACAATAGTAGTGATTTTTGTTGCCTTAAAATCGATTCGCCTTTTGATAGTTTTAGCTTTAGTATACCCTGGTTCACTACCTTGTGGTCTTTAAACCTTCAAAAAAAACTTCACCATTGCGTTTGAAATGTCTAGAAAAGATCGGAGGGTGGTAATCCCTTGAAATAAGTTCCAAAATAAATTTTGGGTTGAATCGAACCAAACCAGATTCGGGTCAGCAAACAAAGCTGGCCGGCGTGGGGGTCTGATTTCTGAGTTGGGCGGGTACCAACCGGGTCACAGCAGCATGTGTGATCGCAAGTTGGTCACGGGCATCGGTCAGGGAATTTGGACACGACAGTAGCTAAACAGGCCTTGCAGCTGTTTACTCCCCCAGACACTTCTTCTTCGACGTCACCGGCGTGCAGCTCTCTTCTCCGGCGAGCAAAAGACGTCCTCCTCCGGTGAGAAGACTCCACAGAAGCAGATGGGCACACAGTCCAGTGGATGGTGATGATAGGCTGCTGTAGATCGGTAAAGGGAGTGTAACTTTTTCTCAGCGTCGCACTCCTCCCGGCGGTGGTGACGGCTCCAAACAGCAGACGGCGGTCGCACAAGAAGGGTGGCGAAGCTCTTGAACCCCTTGAAACCCATGAATGCAGTGGCAACGGCAACGTCCAAACTCCCGGAGGGCTCCACGCGAGCAACTTTCATGTCACCGTCGGGGCAATTGTCCATGGCAAACTTTATTTTGCCACGGGAAAAGGTCTATTGCCACGGAAAATGGCCGTGGCAATTAGTCAATTTTCTATTACTGTCAACCAAATTCTAAACTTATAAATAAAATATTATACAAAATATTTAAAATGTAATACAATATTTTATTAAATAATATTTAAAATATATCTTAATTTTTGAGAAAAAAATCATTTTTTGTGAAAAATTTATATTTAAAAACTAGGTAGTATCTAGTATACTGAGTCCAAGTGGACGTTGTGATATGACTTTTTAAACTATAGTCGGCTGAGTGAAGAGTTCTAAATACTGATAATTGGCATTTATCGATGTTGGGTTTTTTTCTCTTCGGCTTGATGGAAGAAAACAATGTATAGCCATTACAAATGTTGTGGTTTATGACTATCACCACGAGCATTATAATGAAGTATTAATGATATTCGGAACTATATCTATCTGTTATTTATTTACTTTAATTGAAAAACTCAATCATACTATTGTTAGATGGCGGCATGGCGCTTACCCAATTTTTCAGTTTTTTTTTATTTAGATTTTTTAAGAAAATTATTTATCAGATATATTATAGTGTTTTATAGTTTATTTTTTATCTCATAATCTGCTTGTCATGGGAGTGACATGCAATTTTGAGGCTTTATAAGTGGATAATGTCCCATGCAAGTAGAAGTATTTTGTAAATGTGAAATAACTCAAACAAAAAGTAATAAATTATGCATGGGTGGTCGTCATCCAGGCCACGCCACCCAAGCCTGAGGGCGGCCGGAATTTGCCACCTAAGGCCAAGGCAGTATATTCCGGCATGGCCTGCCTATTTTTACTTCTAATATGCCACTGACAAACTTGCTTTTCCCCCCTTCAGTAGTCTTGTTATTTTTACTTCCAATATGGCACTGCAATAATGAATACAAATTATTTCCTATTTTCATTTCAAAACTGAAGTAGTTTTAGCACATATTATACTCTAAATACCATCCTAAGTAGGATAGCAATCCGATAATAGTGTTTTTCTTTTTGTTGTTTTTGGTTATCCGTTTTGTAACTACCGTAAAATTATCATGTTAGTTGGTGTTATGTGGAAATCTGAAAATATATTCCCACTGAATACGCCCATCTACATGGTAAACATGAGATTGATCGTAGAACCAAAAACCAAGAAGAGGGAAAGTGATTAAGAAATTTAGCACTACAAACGATAATTATTATTTATTTAAGTTTTAGCAAAATGTTATAAATGAGAATTAGTGATATGACAAATAATTAATCTGAGAAAAATAATTGGACAAAAAGAAAAAGACTCGTAAGGAAATAAGTTTGTAAGGTTTTCTCAACAAATCAAACGGGGCTAGCCTTCTTGTTTCCAGGTATCCATGGTCTGTGCTTCCGTTGTAAAATTCGTCTTCTCAACAAAAAGCATAGAAACCCCAAGATGATGACCATAAGAACGTAAAATGAGTACCAAACAACTTCAAACCCCCTAGTTCCATCACAACTGCAAACTTGGTTGTCATCCGAAGACAAATCCTCTTCTTTTGGATCTATAACAAAATCAACTGATACCGCCGCATTTTCAAGCAACACACATGCACACTTTGTTTTGTACCCGGGCATGTCAACAGTTACTGTGACATACAATGTGCAATGAAAAAGCTTCATGAGAAACATGTCAACAGCTTCGGTAAACAAATGTAAACAATCAAGACAAGAAATAGTAGGAAGAATTCTCATTTTTAGTACCAGAACTTGCATTTCAAAATTCTTCTATATGCACCATAAAATTTGGCAACAAAAGTTCCAAACCTTAATAATAATGCTTTATAATTTAAGAAGGAAAATAGTATACCATCACATTTTCCCTACAGAGATTAATTGCAACACACACACCTAACATTTAGGCTCATCTAAAGACATTCTAGCTTTTGTATCCATAACAATAGATTTTGCTGAATTCTTCACCTTTAAAGTTGAGCTACAGCCAGAAACACCCTCACTTAAAGGCAAACAAGAAGTACAATTTTGTAAACTCTAATCCGCTTTACTTTTTCAATCAGACTCGTCCCTTCCATGAAGGCATGATATCCTCTAAACACAAACATGGTAAATTAAAGTGCAGAACAGACCTTCATATCTCCCCTTAGGAGGAAGTATACGATGGTAGTCACCAAAAACACTGTTGGCCTTCACCTGAAGTTGAGAAAAAAAAACAGACAATGATGTGATCTTATGTCCTAGTTGCATGTAAGCCCAGATACAAATATAGATCAATGGACTACATTTGAAATTGCATTAATAAATTAAAAGATTGAATAAATAAGTTTAAAAAGCAATAGACAGTCAAAACTATACATTAACGTATACCCAGGACAAAAGAAACCATCTAGAGCTTTTGCAAGTAACGTGCACACAGCTAGAACCCTGGCCATGACAACTTTTACATTAAACTAACAAACCTCGAGATAGTCAACTTACAGTTTCCTTTATTCCCTTGATCAGGACAGAGGCTGCCAAAGGATGCCCATTTTTGGACGAAGTAATTCGTCCATGAATTCCCGACTATAATATTAAAAAACGATAATCACAAAGGACTGTTAATTCAATTTTAACAGTCTCATCAGTAACACAAATCAGACACGATTGGAGAAATTGAGAATACTCACAGTCACAAGGCTGGCAACAAGATTCAGCATACTCATTTTGTTGAATTCCCATAGGGTTGGCAACTTCCAAAAAAATTTATTCACTTTATGTGAGTAATGATTGAAGATTATGGAACTGAACTGAGAATGCAATCACATTCCTTGATTTGGAAATTTGAGAACTAACCTCAATTGCATTGGGCCATTTGACATCACTAATTTCTAAAGTCAACTCAAAACAGCCTTCATGAATATAATTCCAATCTTGCATTCCACCGTATATAGGGTACCTGTAATTCATTTTAATATGTACTAACTTTACAAGAATGCCATTCCTAACCCCACATTAGGTCGTAGTAACAATAATTTTTCCAAAAGCTTAGTGCTCAAAAAAGTCCCCCTTCCTTCTTCGACCCACCTACTTCAGACCCATAAAGAATTAACAGTCATTCACACATATTTACAGATGCTAATTTTCAAGATTATTCTACAAACTCCACATTCCTGTAGCTTTAGCGAGTAATTTGATTTAAGCATACTTTTCATCTACACATTGAGAACCAATTTTTTTATTTTTTAGCTCCTTCTCAATAAGGAAGAACAGAAGGTTAGCCTACCATAGGGCCCCATTGGTAATTCCCCCCTCAAATTCCAGGCTGAGGGACATGTTGTGATGCGATTTGCTATACACACTCGCCATGTACTGAAAAGCTTCTTCGTCTGGGCAAGGGAAATAACGTTTCCTGAAAATACTTGGCAACGTAAGCATATCCTCTGCCATTCAAGAGCAAACAAAGAACAATAACAGAATCTAAATTATGCAGTATTATGTTTTCCATAAATGCTGCACCTTCCACTCAATTTTCCTAGCTAACTCAAGCGGTAGTCTTCATCCTAATATGCAAATGGGTTAAAGGCCCATCATTTAATGCCTTTCTAAATGGGTGCATAAGTCGAAGTGTAATTGACAATGGAAAATAAGTGTAACAGGAGCAGCATAATAAGACCAATAGCTAGGGTGTCCGTCAGTAGTTCAGAATTCAGACTATGATCCTTGTTTCTATCACACAAGCTTCTCAATTCCAGCATAACTCAGCTAAAATTTTGAGTTAAGATTTATGGTTGAAGCTGCTCATATATTTAGATGATAGTTTGCCATTGCTAGCCTGTAAGACACACTACATGCTAACAACACTTTCATCTATATCATAAAAGGGCAGCCAGGTCCAAAGGCTCGGTAATGTGAGGGCTAGGGAAGAATTGGACCACAAAGGGTCTATTGTAGCAGTCTTACTGCATTTACCAAGTGGCTGGTTCCATGTCTCGAATTAGTGACCTCTAGGTCACACAGCAGCAACTCTCACCAGCTGTGCTGAGGGTGGCCCCTTCGTTTGTCTAGATTTCATCTAAACTTAAAAACCTGATGTCATATAGATCTAGGTAAATGTGCTGTAACTTCATCAATCTTGTGACGCTTTTAGTTCCAGTTTATATCTTATGCATTCTTGCAGCTAAAAACCTATAGATGCCTTATCAAAACTGTAGATATCAGAAGATTGAGGATTTATAATATAGTGCATCCATATTGAACCGCATCAGCATCAACAATGTATAACAAGGCACAAAAAAGAAAATAAGAGGATTTCTAATAACCTACCTCATATCAGGAGTGCCATCCCAAGGATAATTTGCAACAAGTGCTCCCTGAAATAAAAATCCAAAATCAATTACTAATTCCAACAGCCGGTCTACATATTTAATTTTAGGATATGGCGCAATGTTTTTACAATCTAAAATGAGTATCTTTCAAGTGGATCAATTGACAGAGCATAACAAGAATTATGATGACAATATATTCTTTTGAAATAAGTATGATAAGAGGCAATTCTTACAAGTGACATTATAAAGAACTATAATTTGGACAAAAAGAAAACCTGATAGTTGCTGGACATGGGGAGCTAAAAATTTCTTAAAAGCTAAAAAAATAATCTGTAGCAGCAAGGGACTATGCTTTGCAACATTTTGATATTTAAATGAGCCATTATTGGCTAAAGAGAAATATACGATTTAAAAAGAGAGACAGGGTATAATGCACTGACAGAAATCATGTCAGCAGTCGAGCGAAAAAAGAATCATTTAAAAAGCGTACCCACAAACTTTCAACCCAGTCCCAATTGTGGTTCATCAGGTGGTCTGTTGAGACATAAAGATTGAGGAAATCAAAACATAATTCACATACTACTTCAGTAGGCCTAACGTCCCAGATTAAAGAGAAAATATGACCGTCTTCATATCAAACTGGGTAGTGACCAATGAGACCACATCAACATGACTTCATAATGATTAACCGAACATTTGTGATTCTCATATGCTCACATTTTATGATAGAAGAGTCCAAGCCAACTGAGACTTTCTATTAAACAAGACTGGAGGGAGAAAGGAAGGAAAATGGCAATACTATGTCAATGCAACAAGGTTTTTATTAAAAGACATACCCCATGCAAGCTGGCAGAAGCTGTGAAATGAGTCTTCTGAGTCCAATTCATGATTGCTCTTGTTTCAGGTTGACGAAATTCCAGATTGTCATTAATTGGAAAAAACTGTTATCAATTCCGCAATCAATTGACATAAAGCATTAATATTAAGACGAACTCCTAGAAATAACAGATTCAGAAACAACAAAAAAACCAACTGAGGCTAACTAAGGATACAAAACTCTGGTCGCAGAACTGGGAGTACCTGGTCTGGAAAATCACGATTTAGATCAATACCATTTGCGTTAGCACGGGTTTTAAGAGAAAATCCATCTGGATTCATAGTTGGAAGAATGTGAAGGTGAATATTCTTCACAATTAGGGTAGCCTGCAGAAAAACAAAAACTGTAGAACCTGTAAAATCAACTCCAAAAAAGCATCATGCCGGACAAGTAATTTCTGTCAAAGTAAATATTCAATGGATCTTTCCCTAAAAGCTTGAGTTTTTTGGGACAAGCGATAAACCATCTAAGCTTACATGGTATCAGAGTCAAAGGGTGTGCCTAGGGCCCAAAGGAATATTACTTTACCCCAATGTTGTTCCCAATGGATATTTGCCCCATATCTATCCATGTTACTAAAAAGTTAAAAATTTGTTTGCATGTGAGGGAGAGTGTTGAAGTAAATATTAAATGGTTCTCTTTCTTAACAGCTTGAGCTTTTGGTACAAGTGGTAAACCATCTAACTTTACAATTCAAAATATTAGTTAAATAAGAAAAAGATAAATTTATAAAGATGAAGTATATAGATGGGTGATTTTTCATTTTCTATCTCATTTAACACCACTGACTAACCACCAAAATCCATATTGACCACAAATATGTCTCTTTTCTTGGTAAAACAGCACAAAAATAAAAAAACAACAGCTCACCATTGCCTTCTTCTACAGCCGAATTGATTATTCCACGACAGTTTTGATGTCTAAGAAAGACCTTAAGCCCACATCATAATCATCATAAATCAATATAAATGCTTCGAGTCCTTAACAATAACCAAGTCCCATACTCTTCTAAGACACAGGCAATACCTACACTTAAATCGATGTCTTCATATCTCATCTCATTGCCTCCACATACATCCACTTCAGCCACTTTAACCTTTTATAAACAATTATAGAAGTTCATGATATAAATCTTCCAGCACTTGCTGCTTTATTTAGATTCTTGAGTGAACCTAACGAGTTAAAACGTAATCATATCACCAAACTTGCCATTTTGCAGCATGCCATGCCTCAGAAACCTTACTTTCAAACTAATTCACTGCCAATTTACATTTTATGAATTGTGCAAGGGAAACAACCTTTCTACATTAAAATTCCGTTGATAAAACTAAGAATGAAATTGAAAAAATATGAATAGTATTTCTAAAACTATAAGAGTACAGTACAAAAAGGAGTAAATACCAATGCATCTTTCATATAGTTATCACACAGCCAATTAGCTAGAATCATTAGAAGCTCACGCCCAACAGGTTCATCTCCATGTACATTTCCTATAAACTGTTCACATAAAAACTATCCTCAGAGGAAAAGAATAAGAAAGAATAAATAACCCTTGATATTATGACCTTCATTAAGTATGAACATGAGATAAAAAAAATTATCATGCACTCGGCAGAAACAAACGATAAATACGCAAATTATGAGCTCAAATTGTCACCTTGAATGTGGGTTCAGCCTCTTTCTCTCCAGGGTTATCCGAAATTTCAATCACCCACTGTAAAAAGAACATAATGTTTCTCTCCATCAATTATATGGGACTACTATCTATTAGTTAAAAAACAGAAGAAAAGAGATGAGATACCAAGAGCCTGACATTACCAGAGGAGATTGGTTCACACTCTTGCCAATACTGAATTCAATTTCATAAATCCCTCGTTGAGAGAAGCAAACTTATTTCAGCATAATTAACAGCAAATGAGCTTTAAAAAGAGAGAAGAGAAAAACTTAACACAAAAATTCAATGACTCTTAATTGTACAGTAATTCTATTCATTACTGGAAACATTATGCTTACAATTCAAAACAAATTCAGTAAACATGCTTGTCGTTAAATGAGACTGCCAGTTATACAGCTTATTTGTGTTCAAGAAATATTCATTGGTAACACTGGCATAAAATAGATGGGGAAAAATAAAAGAACAACAGAAAATCGTGAAATAAACAACCAGCCTACCTATACACTGAAGAAATGCTACTGCATCTTTGACCAAACTCTTTTATAGCTTTTTCAAGTTCCTCATTTGTCATGTACCCAGGTACAGGACTGACACCAGAGACAAAACACACATCTTTAACAAAAGAAATGCTAACATATTCAAAACCAACAAGTGGAACAAGAGCATCAAACAATTCATTGTTCAACTAAAGCTAATGCAAAACATAGGAAGGGATGCTTCCTTAGTTCCACCATTTCAACAGGCCTCAGCCATAAAGCTTAGCAACATTCGCCCATGAAGTAAAATTTATGCAAACTTGCTGCTAACATCCCTCTGTACAGTTGGCAATTAATGAAGGCATAAAAATTCGAAACTCACTCCATTTTCAAATGACTGCCATTGATTGGATGCTCAGAAAACAAAGATTTTTCTCCAATAGTGTCTGCAAAGGACAATAAAATGAACCAATTTTAATAAATCAGCTTCTACTACTAATGAAAATAATAAGGAAATCACCATACGTGATCTCTCAAGTATTTAGGACTGGAAAGGAAATTGCATCACATTTTAGCTAAACTTTACTCAATATGATGATAACTTAAAGAATAGCCAGGCCAACTCTGAAGTAAAACTAAGCATAAAAGGCCATTGATTTCAGAAAAAGGGCAACCATAGACTAACCCTCCCTCTCCCAACAACACTCACACAAACATACACACAAAAAAACAGATGAAGCTATAGTTTTCATACAAAGTAGAAAATGGAATAGAAATTTACACCCTTAAATCGATTAAATATGTTCGGAAAAAAATGCATAGGCATGATAATATAGAAGAAAAACCACCTGAAGGATGGGAGACGTGCAGAGAGTTTCTTCCCAACACATAAACAGCCCCAAAACAATGACTGAAGGCAAAGATCCACAGAGAAAATCGGAAAAATATGTCATTTTCCCTTGAGCACTTAAGCATCTTGGCTGTGTTGCCGTCCTATCTTCCCCTTGTCAGTGCAATCTCCATGTATAAACGATCAGGTAGTCAAAAGCTACCCTAAAGTCAGTAATCAGACACAATCAGAAGTTGAATATTTATGCTCGACCAATGAATCACAAGATACTGTTATTAAGTCCAAAATCGTATTTGCATGTGACTGAGATGACAAATTATAATATTGAATAATATGCTCTTACAAATTGGACAAACGACATCAATAAAGCTACTCAAAAAGCTTATCACTTCATGGGTATAAATAAAATTGAATCCAGCTTCATGAAGTACAAATTGAGCATCTCTTGATTAATCATAGAAGTCATGATAACTTAGTAGTCGACTAACGCCTTTAAGTAAGAGCAATTCTTATGAAGTCAGCCATCACCATTATAAGCATACTACGAGGAGGAAAAAATATTGAATGAGGGACAATTTGGACAAGCGTCGTTAACAAGGTCACTCAAAATGCTTATCACCTCATGTATGGAGAATTCATTCAAACATCAAACGGTAAAGCTGTACTTAATACAGAAAAACAACATAACCGCAGTCAATTCCATCCGATTTCTCGATCCCCGGTGGAATAAGCACCTCCATCATGTACATCACGGACAAAAGAACCTCACTTTGCATCCAAAAGATGGAATTTTTTCCCCCAATTCAAGAACAAAAACAATCAAAAAAGAAAGTTTGACGTTCATAATCGGGAGTTGAACAGGAGAACAAACCAGAGGGAGGAGTTAACGGCGGAGGCACCGGCGGCTGAGGAGGCGATCGGTGCTGCGGACGGAGGGGGCGTGGAAATTGAAGGGAGGAAAATGGAGGAAATGTCTGAGATTACTAATGCGGGAATCGAATTCCAAATCCCTGGTGAATAACAGCCCTTTTTTCTTTTTTTTTTCTTTTTTTTCTTTTTCTTTATTCTAAAAAAAATTAAAACCTAGCATTTATTTTAAAATTGTTAGAAAGTATTGGTTTTTCATTACTTCATAGAGGAGATCGAATTCGAGTATTGAAAATCCAATTCAAGCCATGCACACACAAATACATTTGTCTCCAATCTCTTGACTTATAAGTGTCCTCGATTAAGTGTGAGTGGTTTGTTACAAAACCAAACCTTACCATCTTACCTCAACCACTAATTTCCTCTTTAATAATTACCTTAACCCAATTCAATATATGGTAGATTAGATCTTGGGCCCCCTTCTAAAGGTTTTTTCTTAGCCTTAAAAAGAAGTGTTACAATTTTATTGGTATATTTTAATGTTTGCTTTCATTTGGCTCTAACTTGGCGATAAAGTTTTCTCCAACCTGAGGTCAAAATTTTTTTCTCCTCTAAATTTTGATTTGGGCCGTCCAATAACAAAAAGGGCCCAACCTATGTTTAAATCAAAGTTTAATTTTTTTTAAAATATAAACCGTCTTTGTAATCACACGGCCCACCAAAAAAAAAACTCCTGCCCAAGATGCACCTCAGCACCTCTCAATAAGTATATATATGCTTGTGTATGTGTGTGTACGAGACCTTTTTAGCTAACCAAAATTAAGATTTGGATGCAACCCACGAAATAAACTTCCATCAGTCATGAAGTGGCGCATCAGCTACATCTTACCAATTACATGGCAAATAAGTTTGCAATGTAAAACCCACGATTCGAGTTAGGGTTTTATATTTAGAACCGGCCGGTTCTACCGTTATTTTTGAGTCAAGTATGTTTCTGAACACGTGTAATGAGCCGATGCCAGTCGCGTGTATGAGCTATGAGAGGTCATGCGTACCCAAGTATATAATGATGATATTATGAATACAACAGAAAAGAATGAGTTATCAGAATATATGGAAGTATGCAGTACAGTTTTTATTTTTATGCAGCTTGATCGTAGAAATAGTTTTAGGCCGTTTGCCGCGTTAGGATGCGTTACGGGCAGTTTAGGTGGGTTGACAGCTATAGAGCATGTCATTTTGATTTTATGTGTTTGTTTTATTTTATGGGATTTTCCCTATTTTTTGGATTTTTTTTAGAACTTATTACGAGTAAATAATTATTTTGACTCGAGACAGAGTCGAATCAAGTATTATTTAAGAGTGTGCCATCCAACCTTTTC
>JAVDBV010004420.1:0-18448 GCA_032619315.1 Piper longum | reverse complement strand
ATATATATATATATATATATATATATCACCTCCATCCTCTAGCGGTAGAGCGCCTGAAAAATTTAAGTATCATTAGTTCTTTAAAAAATATAAACATGGTCAAATTTCTTGTAAAATATATACCCCATAAATAAACACCAAAGAAAACAGACATTCAGTAGCCAAAGAGGTGAGGCAACATGTACAGCTAAACAGAAAACAGGGTAAATATATAATGACAATGTAGAGTCAAAAACTAAGTCTGTAAGATGCAGACCATGCAATTCGGCTAAATAGGCAATGCTCAAACATTGCACTTCAAATTAACATAGCCAACAAAACACAGAACTGTTGGCAATCCTTTTTTTTAACCCCGATTCGCAATTTTGCCGGCTCTAACCATGGCTACATTAAAATTGTCCATCGCATAGCCAAAGTGGACACCAAATGTTTATAAAAATAAAATTTTTACGGTGGTTATTTATTGGCCACAGGGTTGCCACGCAAATGCCGTATTTAATTTTAACTTTTAAATTTCATATATTTAGTCACGTATGGCGGTGGCTATACCCGTGGCTAATGTGCCATGGCATTTGCCGTAACAATAGGCCATTTTCTGACTAGTATTATCGTGATATGTACGCACGCATGCATGCGTAGATCACAAATTATTATAATGCTATTACGAATAAGTTGAGATTATATGTTGCTGGCTATGTTTATTTGTTTATTTATGTCAGTTTTACGGATAGATATACGTGGAATGATTTATTAGAGGCATGCATGATACGTGGACGAAAAGAATTCAGAAATTTCATCGATTTTGTCGATTTTATCTTTCTTAATTAAATAACAGCGGTTCCACCTTGACGCGTTTGGAATAATCAGATTTATGGGCAAAATTTCAGACCATTAATTAATAGATGTATTTATTTGTTTTTTCTAATACCCACATATGCAATATTAACTGGTTTTGTTTACAACGGCTACAAAATAATTACAGTTTTTTTTTTGAGTTAGAGAACTTTTACATTGTGATATCCATCCTTACAACCAACAAATTATGCTTATCCTAATTTGTTTCACTAAGATCAATGGAGGAACTAATTTCTCAAATTAAAATTGTTTTCTTTTATATATATTTTTTCAAAAAGATCAAGCTAGATTGTATTTCTTAATAAAAAAAAGACTAGCTTCATTTCCTACCAAAGAAAAAGGTGTGGTGATGGTGCACTCGGAGAGAAAATTTCCAGCATAAAACATCTATCCAGGGCCACCCACTTACATTCGCATGCAGAATCTTGAAAAGCAAAGACAGACGTTATTGACTCCGGCTCTGGCCAGGCCTACGGAACTTGGACTTGTAGTCACATACCTTTCTTTTTTCTTCTTTTCACACTCCTTATAACCTTTTTTTCCTGCCCCTCTTGTACAATTCAATTTCAAATTTTCTTCTTTGCACACTCGTAGCACCTTCGTTTCCTGCCCCTGCTTGTTTAATTCAATTTCAGATGTTCCTGCATTACGATACTGCTCTCTGTAGCTGCTTGCCTAGCAGCTACTTTTCAAGAACTTATTAGAAGACAGCTAGACATGCGGTAAGGGAAGCAATATATAAAAGTTCATATTCTGCTGCATAGCAGTACACAGAGTCTTCCATTAATTTGTTGAGATGATGATGGGAGCTGAATTCGAGAAGTGGCGAGCCATTACAACAGTTGGTATCAGATGGCTGCTTAAGATTCTGCTGTGGGCAGCTTTTGTCTCCTGGCTTGCTGTTCCCTTTCTGTACCCGCTCTCACCTCTAGAACCATTCTTTACGCATCTTTTCGACGTGCTGGGAAAAACAGTCTATAAGCTCCTTGGTATGCTCCTTTCACTTTTGCTCACTGGTTGTGTACATCTTTCTTTCAAGTAAATAGTTGTTCGGAAGAATTTGAATTTGTGAACAGGTGCTGTGTTTCTGGTTTTTAATGCTCCAATTGTCATTGTGACTATTCTGGCTGCCATCTATGTGATTGCATTCCCCAGAGAACAGAATCACAGGCATGTCTTTTTGTAAAACATAAATTAAACATTCTTGAGTTTATACAAATTAAGCATTCTGACCCGTACCGTATTCTCACTCCTGTCAGGACTAAGAAGCAAGGAGCTCCAAGAATTAGTTTGTGGACTTTTCCCATCGTCACCAGTGGACCATTTGGTGTGGTTTCTGCCGCGGAGCTGATTGGAATACTAGTTTTTGTCATATATCTTATTTGGTCACTTACTGCATACACAATTGATAATCATCGCTATGTGGCTACATTGCAGTTGTCATCCTCACAAAGGAGGTAACAGGGGGAACTCCTGTCCGAAATTTAAGAATGTTTTTTCAGTGCTGGGCTTATTTTCCGATCTTTTTTCAGATATAAAATGCTCGAACAGACGGGTCTCCGATTCGCATCAATGGGATTTACAGTGCTGGGTTTATTGTTTTTGCCTATCACTAGAGGGTCGGTTCTTCTCCGGCTGATAGACATCCCTGTTGAGCACACAACCAGATACCACATATGGATGGGGCATGTCATGATGGTCACCTTCACATTGCACGGCCTCGGCTTCATTATGTCATGGATTTTGCAAGGTCGCCTCCTACAGGAAGTGAGTGTTGAGAAAAACTCATTTTGTTGATCCTCTTGCTTATGATGCATATCATATGTTACTACATTGTGAGCTTTGTTAGTAGCCAAAATATGATATGTGCACCATATTATTTTACGTTCACTAATCTTCTTAGCTACTTGTTTCTGTAGATTGTGAAGTGGGACTGTAACAATTTCTCTAATTTGTCTGGCTTGCTCACTCTGTTGTGCGGCCTACTTATATGGATAACATCTTTGCATAGAACGAGGAGAAAGCACTTTGAGATCTTCTATTATTCCCATCAAGTCTACTTCCTCTTTATCATATTTTTGGTGATGCATGTTGGAGACTCAGTATTCAGTTGTAGTGCATGGGGCATAATCCTTTTTCTGATTGATCGATATTTGAGGTTTTGGCAATCAAAACAGACTGTTGATATCATTTCGGCCAAAACCCTGCCTTGTGGAACAGTTGAACTAGTTATCCCAAAGCCTTCGAGTATATAACTTAAGCCCACCTTTTCTTCAGCAGATCAAGCGAATTTTATCACTTCACTCACTATATTTCTGATACTGTCATTATAACACCATTTGCAGCGATGAAATACTCCACATTGAGCTTTGTTTTTCTCCAAGTGAGGGAGCTCTCTCTACTGCAATGGCATCCATTCAGTGTGTCGTCCAGTCCTCTAGACGGGAATCACCACCTCACTGTTCTTTCCAAGACTCTGGGGGGCTGGACGAGGAGTGTCAAGGACAGAATTGCTTCTAAAGAAGCTTGCAGGAAGATCACAGCCTCCGTTGAGGGGCCATATGGGCATGAGTCAGAATATTACTTGAGGTAAGATTTTCTTTTTGACACTTCATATTACCTGGATGCATATCATGTTTGATGCAGGATGTTCTTTCAGGTATGAGAATCTAATTCTGATAGCCGGAGGGATTGGTATATTGCCTTTTCTGGCAATCTTGAGGCACATACAGCATCTAGCAAAAGCAAAAGAACCTTGCAAGCCAAAAAATGTTCTAGTTGTTTGGTCAGTTAAGACATCAAAAGATCTTTCCCTCCTTTCCCTTCTTGATTTAAGCTCCACTTCTTCATTTGCTACGGCATTGAATTTAGACATTCAATGTTATATAACACGGGAATCCGAAGCATCCATGGTAAGTGCTCATGTATTCTGAAAATCAGTTTTGCTTACATGGGTTATGGCCAGCTAGCTGATCCTTGAAATTTACAGGAAAATGGTCTTTACAAAACTGGAAGTTGTTCATATTTTCCCACAAGTATAAGAAGAACAATGTCTCCTTTGACTGGCCAAGGGAATAGCATCTGGTCCGGCCTCTATTTAGGTTTCTCTATAGTCGGGATTTTCCTCTTCAGTGGCATGATGGAAGCATTTTATGTAACACCTTACCATGTGATATGCTGGTGGATCAAAGGAATTCTACTCCTTGTCTGCATAATCGCAGGTGTGGGAATCTTTGGAGGCATTGTGATACTCTTTTGGCATATATGGGAGAAAAGAGTATTAATCAACCATGAAGCTGACATTAGTCGCAGTGAAAATCAACCTAACTCTAAAGAGATTCAACCTCAGCTAGAGTTGCTTGATCAGAGCTCCTACACAAAGATAAACTATGGACATCGTCCAGATCTTCAATGTAAGAAACCAATCTCATTATAGATTCATTCTTTGCAAACAACTGTTTCCTAGTACTGGCGTTGACTACTTTCCATTCCATGAGTTGTTCTCCGTTGCTCAAGATTGAAATAACTAGATTGCAGATACTCTCCTAATGCTGTTCACAAGAAAACAATAAAAAAATATTAACTATTAACTATATCGTTCATTTTTGTTATCCTAGGGTCTGGTTGATTGTCTTAAAATTACACACAAAAAATAGTAAAATTTAGGTCCTTATGTTTGGATGTCCGAAAATTTGCTCATAAGAATTTTATTTTCAGTCAAACACAAAATCTACGTAAAAATTTATAAATTAACATTTTCTTTATGAAAAATAAAAAAACTAGGAAAAATTTTGGGAGAGACATATGAGAAATAAATATTTTATTTTGATCTTATTTTCTACTATCCAAACATAAAAGAAAAATCTATAAAATTTTCATGTCATTTCATTGCAAGCATTTCCATTTTTATGATTTTTTTTCTCATTCACACTATTTTCATTTCAACCAAATGGGGACCCTTAGTGTATCAGTTTCTAACATAGGTCAGCATTTTGTTTGCCCATCATAACTTTTGAAAGCATGAGGCGCAAAGCTTACTAACTATATAGAATGCTTTGTTGTATTTTTTTACAGCAATTTTGGAGTCTGCTGCCAAGAGTTGGGGCCATGTAAATGTGGGTGTCATCGTCTGCGGACCAAATAGCCTACAGACTGGAGTTGCCAGAGAATGCAGGTCACAAAACCTTAAGAACATGAGAAACAGGAAAACCATCTTCCATTTTCACTGCCACAGCTTTGAATTCTGATGACCACCACACAGCTCAAGAAAATTATAAGTGCAGCTTTGTATGAAAACCTGAATTTTATAATAGCAACACTATATGCCTGTTATAATCAAATACAAGTTATCTGAAAAAACTGATAGATAGTTATAAATAGTTTTAGCTTTGTACTGCAAATTGTTTATGATACCTAATGCCACACTGAGAGATGGGTTTTTCAATAAAATTATGTTAGTCATAGATGGCCGTTATTCAAAGTTCTCGGATAGCAGTTTATATATTTGTATGTGGCTGACATTTGCATAAACTAAGATGATAATATAAGCCTAGTAGAATCAGGGTGAGTAAAATTTAGCTTTCTCGAAAGTAATTAAATGGTCTAATAGACCCCTAAATTAAGTCATAATAATAGGAAGGAGGAGATGAATTTTCTCATAAACTGCTAATTTTTTTAATAATCATTGTATTTAACATCATCGATCATTCATTCTTACAGCACTATTTACGCTGATCTCAGTCAACTATGCAGACTCTCAATGAACTATTAGATAAGCTTCCATTTTCCATTTTGAGTAATTCAATTTCAATGTTTTTTATTTAATTAGCAATCTCATTACACTGTACAGAGTGCAAAACGTTGTCTGGCTCAAGAAAGGTATGCAGTCCTAGGAGAATAATACATCTCAACAGTTTGACTCTTCTAACTTGTGCAACTGTCACAATTTATCACATTATATACTATGTACATAAGGATGAAATTATAAATTGAATCTTGTTGAATGAGGGAGGAAATTAATATGTGGATGTCAACTTAATATTCTATATAGAAACAAAAAATCTGGATTTAAGAAAGTAAGAAAGCTCAACATAAAGGGATCTATTCATCGTACCTCTTTGAAATCATGACATATAATAAATCTATGATCTGCGTTACAAACATGTTCTTTACTATGCCTCTGATTTCAGAGATAAAGGCCCCGAGAATTCAACACTTGTTTCGTCGTTGTACCCCTGTCAAAAAAGGAAAAAAAAAGTTGAACTTGCAAAACAAAGAATGCAAAATCAGCACAAAGAAATTGATTTGAGTTAATACCACTACACTTCTCCCGTCTAAAAACTCATCTGTTTGGTGCCCTAATTTAAATTTCCGGGAATGTAACATGTCAATGACATCAAATGAATCGTGCCTCTCAAATGAACCCCATTTTCTCGTAAGAGCCGTTTTGATCAATTCATTTGAGTCAGAACCTTTGAAGTCGATTAATTCTCCTTCATTACATAACTTGTGCCTTTGTTGAATGAGAGATGAGCTCAATGTATCAGAGACTAAACTCTTTGAGGCGGCCCGATTTGGAGGTTTTAACACTGAGTTTGCATCTTTATGTTTTTTCATCCAAGTAAACCCGGTAGATGCTGGAACTAGTGGTCCTGAGAAAGGAAGGTCGCCCAAGGAATTATGTTTCACATGTGAAGTCTCTTCTAGTGTATTAGTGGATGTCTTTCTTGGATTGATCAGGCCTTTAGGTTTTTCACCGCATGCTATTTTAGTATCAAGCAACTTGTGCTCCTGCATATAAAAATAGTGCATAGAATTACGCTTTTCCACATGTATTAAAAAAAACAAATTTCAATTAATCTAACAAACCTGCAAGACAAATCTCGAGAAATCCTTTTCTTCTCGGGAAAGTTTATTTTTACGTGATTTAACACCTTCTAAGCCATGAAATCTACCAGAAATTCGCTTCCTGATAACATCGTTGAACTTGTAAAAGTGGCAGAGTGAGAAGATTAAGAAGAACACAAGTGACATAAGGAAAGAAATAGTACGAGGACCGTGTTACAAACTTCAGAATGACATAAAAACGTGGTAAAAAATGATAAAATGCAGTTAGTAATGAATCCTTCATGCATCTGGGATCGTTTGTTTGACTCTAAAATTTTTATCCTTATAAAATTGTAATGTTTAAGGCTCCTAATTTTCAGTTTTGCAATGCATATACATGCAATCATCAACAAGGGATTCAATGACCACGGGAGGGTGTATTGACTGTATTGGCAAAAAATAAAATGGCATTGATGGCCAACCAAAAAATCCATCACATTCAATGACATATTGCACAATAAGAAAGGAAAGTCAAGTATCAAATACCTGCGAGCCTTCTCACAAGCCTTGGCATCCATCTCCTTGCTCGGAGGATATGTAGGCAAAGTTGAAGGATCACAAGCATATGGCTCCGTCTTAAAATACTAGAGAACACACTTAGCACAAGTCAAAATCATGTGTACTATCCATGACCAGGCCTTTAAAAATAGTATAGACATTCTTCTAAAAGCTCTAACTCATTGTTTTTTAAGTTCACTATGCATCCATGCCACAAAACTCATCAAATTTCGATTGCCACAGTTTTTATCCATTTCTATCCAACCAAGATAATCTTCTGATTTGATTTCGCTGCAGCAAACTTACGTTTACAATGAAAACGCTTCTTCTACCTTTTGGAAACCATACACTATTTTCCATTAAAAAAAGCCACCATAAACTTTGGAGAACAATATTTTCTCTAAATACCACACCACACTATATACTATATAAATATTCACTTATCAAGGGAGAAGGGAGAAGAACTACCTCTGATTTAAGTGCAGATGATGCTGTCCCTCGCTTATAGGGTTCAACAGAAAGAAATGTTTCGACCAAAGCAATAGCAGCTTCTGGAAAATCCTTGCAAATTTCCCGCAGGTTACTTTCGTAGTGCTGCTGGGGTTTAAATAACGAGGCAAGCGGCGGCTTCAATTTTTTCCAAAATTCCTCTGGTGGTGAACCACAGAGCTTAAAGATTTTGTGCAATTGCTCAATCTGCATCCAGAAGAAAAAAAAATCTACAATCACGTTGGTGCAACTTGATAACGTCCATCAATGATAAAAAATAGTATTACAGTAAGCAAGAAACAATATCATATTCATGGAGCATATCATGTGACAGTAAGCAAGAAACAATATCATATTCATGGAGCATATCAAGTGTACTCACTAACAGAAGCACCAACTAAGAATAAAAAGGCATACGACCTCAGTTCTTCCTTGTAATAGAGGCTTTCTTAGGAGCAATTCTGCAAAAACACAACCTACACTCCACAAATCCACTGAAACTCCATAGTTTATGGATCCCAACAAAAGTTCAGGTGGTCTGTACCAAAGAGTCACTACCCGACTAGTCAGATTATTCTTCTGGCCTTGTCTACAAAGATTTGCAAGACCAAAGTCTGCCACTTTAAGAATCCCTTCATTATTTAAGAGAAGATTTGAGCCCTTTATGTCACGATGCATGATACCCCGTGAGTGGCAGTGCTCCAATGCAAGCAGCAATTGTCGCATATAACACTTAATCTGGAACCATTAGAAGTTGGGGAAGAGATCATGCGCAAGAGCAGCAACAAGAATGAAAAATAATTTAGAAGTCGAACATAATTGGAATGTAACTGAGAAGATATTGCATGAAAAGCAATTGAAGGAGCTATTCATATAAGACTATTACTCAAATTGACAATGCGCCGAAATAATAAGACTGGTTATTTATTCTAACCTGTGGTACACTAAAGTTAACATCAGAGGATGAGGACAGCCCAGTAAGGTCGTGCTCCATGTATTCAAAGACTAAATATATGCTGCAGGACGACTTGGACGCAATCACACCTTCTAACTTTATTATATTGGGATGGTCCAGCTTTCGGAGGATCAGTATTTCACGAGCCATGAATTTCACACTTTGAGAGTCAAAAATATCAAACCGAACCTTCTTAAGTGCAACCATTAATCCAGTGCCCAGATCAAGCGCTCGGAAAACACTGCTATATGTACCTTGTCCTATCTTCCGAAAATGTAAAAAAATTGCCATCAATAAAGAGCTTAAAGCGGAGCCAAGACAAAATTATCTATACAATCTTGTTATCAGTGAATTCAACAAGTTACTCGGCATACATTAACCATCATATCCTCCAATGGGTAGATAAATTGAAACACAAATCACGACTAGATCAAGAAAAAAAAATAGCAAACTAAGAAAAATATACTGGGAGCATTCGAAAAACAACAAGTAAAAAAAGAAGAAGAAGAAAGAAACAGGGGAATGCTACCTTCTCCAGCTTTTCGTAGGAATCCGCTTTGACAGGAACCAATCCATGAATGGCCTCCGCAGCAACGGCAGTGAGCCATGCAGGCCAACCAGCAGCCGCCTGCTCCCCTTCACTGTATTTGGGCAAAGCTCCAACCTTGAGGGCAAAGGAGCGAGGCCGACGGCCACTGTCCTTCTCGTCGTCTTCGAGATCGCCTCGGAGAGCCTCCGACGAGTCAAAAGCTGACTTGACAGGCAAGGCACCCTGCTTCGACGCAAGGCAGCCCATCACGGCAATGGTTGGCAAACTAAGCGCCGATCATCCAAGAAAAGCACGCCGGCCAGTTCAAGCAATGAATAGCACCTGACCTGACAGCAATATTTACAACCGAGAACCGCATCAAATTCCATTCTATCAATGGTAAACTAAGAAGCGCACAAGGAATTAATAGAGGGAAGCACCGCCCATCAACACGAAACCCACAAGATGTGATTACAAAGCACCGACCCAGTTCAAACACAAGCATCGATTCCGGAGCATTGACGAGCGACCAGGGAGTAAGAATCTAGCTAGCTATAACACATGGTTTCAGCAGCATATTGAAAATTAACAGGATGAATCCCAAAAAAACATGGGAAGATAGATAACAAAGAAAAAGACCCAGTTAAGAACAAGAGGAGGGTTGCACTGAACAAGATGGGATTGGGGGGAGATGGAACTTGGCATTGAAAAAATGTCGGGTAAAGAAGGAATCATGATTGGGGCTGCCATCATTCCTATTTTTCCCTTGCAGCATGCGCGCTGTTGCATGGAAATAATTATAGCCGTTGGTCCTTTCGGTCGGTTTGGGTCCGAGACTACGAAACCCGAATTCGATTTTTGATAGAATAAACCATACTAGATCGATCTACATCATTTTTATTTTATTTTTGAAACGCAGGTCTAGATCATTTGGTTCGAGTATTCATTATTCCTAATCATCGGCTGGCAGTTGAATTTACGCACTTGGTCTGCTTCTTTTTTTTTTATTTTTTCCACCAAAATCTAAAATTAACAGCCAGCTAGATTAAACTTCACACAGCAGCCAGTTGTTCACCCTTTTAAGTATATTTGCTCATTAGCTGCAAATAAATGGCATTCGATTTAATCTACCAACAGTTTCGAGTTAAAATAACACAAAAGTGTTTTTTTACTTAATATTTAACTAGTAAATTTTATTGAGCCAATTTTCAATTAAAAACAAAAGTTGTAAGAGCCCATACCATTACCATTCAGTTATTTACTAAAATCTTTTACTTTTAAAATTGGCTTTGTTAAGTGTGGTTAAATTTCAGTTATGAGCCCCACCAAATCAAAACCATAAAATAGGTATGATAATTTACTCAAATTAAAATTTTTATTTATTAAGACATTTAATTTAAAATTTATATATATTTTTAATTTTTTAGGCTTATAAATGTATATTTAATTTTAAAACTTTATTTATGATTTTATTGTTATTTTTGATAGGAAAGCTTTAAATGTATTTCCATCCGAATTACAATTATTTTTAATATTTTACCTAACCCATAATATTCTTAAAAATAATTATTGAAATTTTTATTTCAGAATAATAATAATTTTTTATTTTTTCGAATTTAATTTTGTATGCTATTAATACATGTTATCAATAAATTTCAAATGTACTATATGTATTGCCTCGTCTTTGGGATGCAAGTTTTTTTATGTGTACGAGAAAGAGGTGAAGTTTTTAACACTGTATAACACCACTAATAATAATATCACATTAAGGGGAATAAAAATGGCAAACAAATGGGGTGCAAAGTAAGTATGACTTGTCATAATTTGCCTTTTATATCTAACAAAAAAAATTATATGAGCCACTTGATTAGGAGGACCATTAGATGACAAGGGTAATTTTGTCTAACTCACAAAAATACGGTTGGTGGCTAGATTTGCATGCTCTAAACAATCTCATTAATAAAATTATCACATTTTCCGTGGGTAAGAATTTAGTCTCTACAATGCTTTTCCTTGATCACGGTTTTAAACTTTTTGAAGTTGATTTGACTTTTCTTTTCAAATTAAAATTTATTGACCATTCCCAACTTAAAAATTTTGTGATTCTCACCAAATCAAATAAAAAATTTATTACAATGAATTAATTTTCATTTAATTTAGTCAAATCAAATATTTTAAGGTAATAAATATTACGTACTTGTCAAACCTACATTCCGAGTTCATGAACCATACTAGTTGGTGAAATATATTAAGCGTCGTGACCTAACCCACTTCTAAACCATATTGGTGATGATATATATTTGACATTATAAATGATTTAGACTTTATAAGATTCAATAAACTAACTGACCTTTATCTTTTGGCCATCATACGTATTTGCCCGTTTATTTCAACAAAGCTATCCCAAAAACATGATCCAAACTATTCTTTTACCACTTTCATTAAATTTATTAAAGCACTATATATATAACTCAACTCCGAGTTCATCGTTGATCAAAGTAAAGATGACGTTGATCAGACTTTATGATAATTGTGCATTTTATATATATTTAATTCATTTTATGTACTTAATAATATTTAGCTTTGGAAATTTTTAAGTATTTTTATTAGTTTAGGTGATCATGATTTTTATTTTAAAATTATTAATTTTGATTATTATATTAGGATATTATTTTAATTTTAATCCGTGTTAGTATTTATAGGAGATTGGAGTGAAAAGTCAAGAAGCAAATGTGAGAAAAGAAGAAAAATAAATTTAATAAAGGATGGCCCCTGGTTTATTATTTGTGAAGCATGGGTTTTTGTTAGGTTATTTGGAGTTGTCCCTAAACAGTCGCTGTGGATAATAAGTCTCAATAGCAAGCAATTGAAGCTGGAAATGGGACGTGTTATCTTCAGTAAGAGCCATGGCTTAAAAACTTGCTGTTTTGAAGGCCGTGGCGCTCATAAAAGTTAGAAAATCACGTTTTTTTTTAAAACTTTTATAAGAAAAACTCAAATACTTTCAATTATGCAAAGGTTAACGATATTAGGTAATTTTTCACGTATATTCTTCGTAATTTCGAAGGCCCTTTAAAGATTTTGGTTCTCTCAAGTAAAATTAAGAAAAAGAGATGAGCGATTTAAGAGAAAAAAAGAGAAATTGCTTTTAAAGATTAGATCATAAGAATTTTTTCTTTTCTTTAGGTTTAATTGTATCATTATTACGAATCTTTTAAATATTCTTGTTATGATTTTATTTTTTATTTTATGGAATGGATTAATTTATGCTAGATAGTAGATAGATCTTAAATCAATGACTTGATATTTTATATTAGTTGAAATTCATATTATTATTTTTCTATAAGCATTATGTCTTATTGTGTTTAAGACTTTTATTTAGTTAGTTAATTGTTGAAGCATAGTTAAGTTTTGAAGATAGTGACTATGTTAAATAATTAATTTAATGATAAATTTATTTTGCTCTATCTGCGAGTAATTTATAAAATATATTTATAAATTGATTTTGATTAGTCTAAATAGGAGTTGCTGGATATTTATATGGTTCATTTAAATCTTAGACTGAATAATAGAATTTAATTTTAACGAATTCATAGAGTTTAATGTGGAAGTTGATGGAGAATAGACTCGAACAAAGATATTTGAAGTTGATTGATTTTATGAGAGTTGATTAGACCTGAGTATGGATAATTAAATAATAGGAATTACATATTCTCACGAAAAAGTAATAATTAATTTATTACTATGTAAATATCTTGTGGATAATTGTTTCAAGTGAAATCAAATCTTTAGCATATTATTCACATTTTGGGAAAAGGTTAATTTTAGTGTAAAATTTTATTTTATTTTAGATTTAATTTAAAAATAAAATTTAATTAGATAAAAAATCTTAAAAAATTGTTTACTCTTGATTTAGATAATTTAGCTTAATAATTTTAATTAAGTAAATAACTATTCTTGATGGATCAATATTCTACTTATCATTATATTAATTGATCACGACTATTACACTTGCCATTGTGTTAAATATGTATCACTCTATAAAAAGTATAGTTGATTGTATACAACATTTACCCCCTCTCGTATCATTATCCATCTATGGCGCCGTCGACAATAAAAAATGACGTTGGATTGCTGGTTGCACTGCTCTTGCGTTCAAATTTGTTCCTCTTCTTGCATATGAAAGATAAAGATATTTTCAAATTTGTCACTCGTCTTGCATAAAAAAGATACCCTCGAAATTTGACTGCCAGATCGATAATTTAACTAATTTCAAAAATAAGTAAATTCATGGCTTCGACGTGTTTCAAAGCAACGTCAATAACTGCAAGGAGAGCTGTAAAGGAGAGTTACAGCGGTCATCAACTAGCCGAAGAGCAAAATAAGAAGATGTTGCAGGTGATCTTCAAGATGATGATGGTGCTGAGCAACTAGAATTATTGCAGTTTCCTCTTGATGATCTCAATTGATGTGTGTATTAATTGAAATTTCGTGTAAGACGATGATAGTGCATCCATGTGTTTTTGTGTTGAGTTAGCGTTTGTAGTTGTAGTTGGTTGGTAGAGAAGATGGAATGTGGAAGGAGAAGAAAATGGTTGTAAGAAGCATCTTTTATGTGTATATGAAATGTCATGAAGTAATTCTTCCCCGTGATCACTGCCTTTATCTTTAATTTACACCAAATCTTGAAAACTTCTTTCAATGTTTTGGGCTTTGTAACTTCGTTGTTGTCAGTAATGCCTGCCTACTTGGGATAATTTGGTTTCAGATGTCCAGTTGAAAGCTTGCCTTCGTTGAAATGAGTATGGCCACTTTGTGCGTGTTTTCGAACTTGTATTTTGCATGCATGTAACATGATTTCAATATTTCACAATTACAGGGAGATCTAAATCACAGGGAGAAGCAAACGTAATCTAAGAGAGATCGGTGCAACCATGAATGCAAAGAAAGATCGGTGCAACATTTATTTTTCTTTTGTCCGCACCTCAAGTGGACAAGGGCGGGACGTGGGGGTGGAAGGGAAGGAGAGGAAGATATGATTGTATTGTATTGGACGGATGGCCATTCTGTTGAGAGCAAGTTATGTTCTTCCCTGAAAGACCAAATCAAAGATCTGAAGGTACAAATTTCAGCAGAAAGAGTGCGGGTCATGTATCTGTTTTTGCACTTAGAGATCTTCTTCATCAGTATAAACTGACAATGGAGGGTAAAATTACCACAACCTGTACAGGTCAGTTCTTATCAACCATGAGCCTTGCTTGTGCGCACAAGATCAAATGCCGAATGGAAGAAAGCAAGGGGCTGTGTTTGACTGATATTCATTCTCAGTGGCGGATAGATTTTCAGGACTTGGATAATGTTGTGCTTGAAGGAAATAATCATGGGCTAGTAAATGACGAACAAGATGAATTTCAAGATGAAGAAGATGAGGGCAGTCGACTTGTTAGTCCTATTCCTTCAATAAGGGTCGCCTCTGTATCATTTCCTACGGAGCATCCACCTAGATTATTAATACAATACAAAAGGACAATGTGGTGTCTGATACTGAGGATAGGTCTAGGAAGTGAAGCGTTTGCAAAGATGTCGGACATGACAATCAAACATGTCAACGAATGGTTCCCTTTCTTAACTATAAATGGCGCGAGCATATTTGATATGCAAGATCTGAATGCTCTTCCTGACCTGCATGCTACTGGTGGAGGCATTCTCAGATGGTAATTGTTGAATAAATGTATTTGTATAAATTTTCCTGGATCATCAAGTATGCTACTGGTGGTGGCACAACCGGTTTCATTATGGTAATTGTCGGATGACTTTGTTCATATTAATTTTTTTTATTCCCTCATTGTTACCTTGTTTATCCAGCTAGTCTTTTTCCTCCTCATTTGGTGCAACTCCAGCTGTTTTTCAGTTGTTTATTCTCCCCATCTAATTTAAATGGAAGATATGAATTGCCTGCCTACAAGATGATCTGCGTGAACATTGCCTTTGGCAGATCTAATGTGGGTTCACCATCATGGGACCTTTGACATCATTGCATTCTGTGCTCGCTGAGTATAGCATTTTCATATGAAAGGGAACCTTGTCTGAGGTAAGTATTGCTGTTTGGTCAGTTATTTTACAGTTTATACTTTAGTCTTTGCTTTAATTTCAAAGCCAGCTTGTGTTTCCTTTGGGATTATCAGTAAGCAGAGTGTTGGCTGAATTTGGGCTCATTTTCATTGTTAGTACATGATATGTGTATTGAATTTGGACATGAAGCAGACTCCCAGTAACCAAATTCGACTAAATGACAATCTATTCTTTTGATGTGCCTATGATCTGTGCTTTTTTTTTGGGGGGGTCTGTTTGTGTTAGTTAAATGTAAAAGAAACAGGCTGATGATATAGAGAATAAGCTCATGGAAATAGCAGAATAATTCAAAGTGGTTGAAATTAAGGTTTGCCCTAATAGACATCAATAAGTCCTCTGCTTGGATGAATTGCCTGGGTCCCGAAACCTTAACAATTTATTCGATTAACTTTGCTGTTATATGGCCCAATGATTTTTCATGTACACATAGGTTTTTACGAATTTTTTTTAGGTATCCACTACTTTATACAAGTACTAGCACGATAACCCCACGTCACACACACTTCGTATATAATTTATTTTGACTCGATTTTATTAATTTAAAATAATTAAATAATTTATAAAATTTATAATAACTCAAAACAAAAATATTGATTTTTTATTAATTGGTAATTTACTTTTTGGAATGTGTTAAGATGTGCCAAATATATTTTTATGGAAATTTTTTTACATTAATTTTTTTTTCATTACAACCTATTTGATAGTGATGGATAAATTATTTTTTTATAAAAGTTCAAAACTGTATATGCAATGACTTAGAATGAAGACTAAATAAAATAAATATTAAATAAATAATATTTAAATCAAAAGAATACAAAATTATATAAATTTATTGGAGGAAGATCCTAAAAATAAACTTCATGAAATCTTAATAAATTAAAAAAAAAATTCACAAAACAATAGAATTTTATAGAAAATAACTCACCGTAGAATTAATAAATTTTTTAACACATCAAATTAATGATTGACTATTGGTTAGCATGGATACTAAACAAATGAAAAAAATTCAAACACGGCCTTTTTCGTATAAATAACATGAAAGATAAAAAATTGACGAGTCAACTAATTTTAAAGTCGATATGCATGATGTTGATATATATAAAGTTAATTGGAAATATAATATTATATTAATGTGTTATAGTTAAAATAAGAGACATACACCATAATTATAGTCAAATTGTAAAATTTATAGATCTAATTTTAGCTATTATAATAATCTAATGGATGATTTTGTTGTGCAGACTTCACGTATAGTTTATTTTGACTCTACTTAGTTTTTTTAAAATAAAAAAAATTATGAAATTTAAATATGATAAGTCATGGTAAAAATATTAAGAATATATAAGCTTGACTTCCACTAAGTAGTTTTTAATGAAAATTTATTATAATAATTTTTTTAGTTCATGTCTAATTTATTTTGACTCAATTTGATTATTTATTTTTTAAAACTAATTTTACCCCTTAGAAGAAGAATGAGGTACATAATATCTATGCAATAGATAACTATGATGGAAAAAATCGTGTACAATATAATATCTTCCCTTTAAAATTAAATTTAATTCATTGGTAAAGAAAATATAATATTACATATCTTAATGGTAATAGTTAAAATAAGAAACATAATTCATAGTTATAATCAAATGAATCTTATGGATCTATTTTTGACTGTTATAATAATTTAATGGTCATAATAAGAAATGTAATTTATATTTATAACTATAGTTGTAGTTATGATTCATAGGAATATTATAGGTATAATCTCACTCAGTTGTTATAATAAAGAGTGGAGCGGAAAAGATGAGAATAAAGCGCAACAAAATGTAGAAAAATCAATTTAATGGAGGAAAGCCCATAAGTTATCAATTGTGAAAGAACAGTCTTAATTGGTTAATTTTTAGAACAAAAAGCAATGGAAAATAAGAAAACTTGTATATGCCAAAATTCGAACATTGAGATATTTTAAGAAACAATACAATAATTGCAATTTAATTTGCATGAACGCCCAATTTATAATTTATAATGATCATTAAATTAAAAATTTTATAGATTTGATGTCAACCATTATAATAATTTAATGGTTATGATATGAAACATAATTAATAGTTATACTTATATTAGGAATCTTATAAATCTAATCTCAACTATGATAATAATCTAACGATCAAGATTACATTTTTTTAAATTCTATAAATTCAAGAAAAAAATCTTTAAAAATTGTGAGCTTGCCACATGGAAGAAAACCACCTTCTTTTATGTTATTAATAACTAGGACTAACTCATGCGCTGCGCAAACTTTACATTTAAGTTATTTTAACTTATTTTAGTTATTTTGAAAGAATTAAAAAAATATAAAATTTATAATAATTTGATGAAAAATATTAATTTTATTAATTATTTATTTAAATAAATAATTAAAATAGTTATTAAAATACTTTTTTCATTGTAACGTATTTCATAGTAATGGATAAATTTATCTTTTGTAAAAGTTAAAAAATGTATATGTTAGAACCTGGTCCAAAGATTAAATAAAATAAAGAATAAATAAATAATATTTTTGTAAAACCCCAACTTCAGGTTAGGGTTTTGCTTGCTCTTTGTTCTTCCTAGTTCGGGCTAGTTTCGAGTCAGTTTTAAGTCAATTTGAGCTATATCAACTTTCAAATCATGAGTATAAGACCAAAATGATTATATGAGCATGTTATGAAAGTTGAGTATGTCCAATATACAAATAATAGTTTTAATTTTGCTACAAAAAGTATGAGTTATCAGTGTATACATGAAATATAGAGATTTTGATTGTATTAGCCTAGGGTTTTAAGGCTAGATTTAGGTCGATGCAGTGTTTAATATCTATTTGGGCTTTTTTAGAATATTTCTTTTATATACAATTCAAAGATTTCGGACTATCAGATTAGCCTTGTGGGCCCAATTTGATTTGAGTCTCAAATTTTCGTTCGATTGAGTTTAGGGTTTTGTGGCCTATTTAATGTTCCCGCCTCAATTTCCATCCATATAGCCACTTTTTGGCTTTGAGTAAATTTCGACTTTTGTCGGTCTTGATTCGAGCTTTCTGTTTATATATATGTGTGTGTGTGTGTGTGTAT
>JAVDBV010004418.1:0-10973 GCA_032619315.1 Piper longum | reverse complement strand
CCCCCCCCCCCCCCCCCCCCCCCCCCCCCCCCCCCCCCCCCCCCCCCCCCCCCCCCCCCCCCCGTCGTGTATACATGATCTAGTTGGCTTGCTTCTTCTGATTCCAAAATTTTATTTTTAATAAATCCCAACATGAAGTGTTGTCCAACAACCAATTATATAATATAAAACCAGAAGCAGATATTTTCAGAAGGAAGCCATATAAAAATTTCTCTTGTGCAACTTTCCAGAAGGAAGCCATATATTGCAGATATTTTCAAAGCTTATGTACCATCACATAAAAATTATTTTTTTTAAGAAAAAAAATGACCTTTACAAGCAAGACCTAGTACTGAAAAGCATATATTGCTTGCTGGCTTCCTCCTTCCCTTTCTTCTAGTTCCATCATTGGAAATTTTTAGGTGCGTCACATGTTATATTTCATGTTTTATTATGAACTATACTAATTTGGTGAATGAGTTATTAACTTATAGTTGATCGCACCCATTAAATGAAAAATTAACAACCAAATTTAATGGATTTATCTTATACTTTCATTATGAACTAGAATGATTTGGTGAATGAGTAATTAACATTATTGTGCTCCAGATTTTTGTATAACGGTTAGGAAGTAATTCAGGATTTCAGATTCTAAATTCACGAAGTACATTCTGTTTAATTCGACCATTAATTTTGATCCAAAAGGCTAATCAACATCAATTTTCTTCTAAACATAATTTATACTAATATTTAACTTATTTAAATTTTTTTAGCTACACCATCCAAGTTAATATAACTCAGAAAATTAGTACGGTAAAGTATGCAGGAGTCGGGCCAATCTAGCAAGCCATGCGAGATAGGCACAACCAAACCAATATTTGCAATTAGTAGACAAATTATCATAAAGTAATTTTATTTTAGCATAAAGAAAGAATATATTGAATAATAGGATTAATATAATTTTGGTGGCACAAATTGTTAGAAAATTTAGGACATTTTATCATATAAAAAATAATATTTCGGACATAATTACGGAGTTTGAGACCATATTCTTTCAAGTCCAACTAAAATCTATATCTATACTAATATATTAAATAGATGACTTTTAATACGGTGTTACTATGCATCTTTAAATATTTTACGACGTTATTCTTTTATATCTTATTTATGAAAGTTTTAATTTAATTAAGATTTTGCACATATCTTTTAACTATCTATATACTAATATTATAGTTAATATGGTATTGTCACATGTCCTGTAAATATTTTATAATATTGTCTTTTATTTCTTATTTATAAAAATTTTAGTTTAATTAGGATTTGTAACATCTTTTAACTATTTTATGATATCATTTTTTTATTCTTAGAATTAAAATTAAATACAAAATAACTCTTTTTTAATATGGCATTACAACATGTTCTTTAAATATTTTACAATAAAATCATACAATGTCGAGCATCAAGTGGGTTAACAACTAGTTTATTTATATTATGAAGCCCTAAAAAGCTTTATAAGCCCCTTCGCTTTTAATACATGACAAATTCTCTACTTTCTCCTCTTCTTGGTCGAAAATCACAATGTTATTACGATTAATCTAATCTTAAAAAATATGAATATTAAATAAAATAATACATAAAAAATATTTAATGTTGTTGAAATGCCATGATCTCTAGACTGTTGGCCAGCTGGGTAAAATTCAATCACAAATAAATTATTTCAGGGACTTAACAATTGTTCCACATCAACACTACGTTTCTAAAATTTTTGGCGCAAAATATTTTCAACCCTTCAAGAAAAAAGTTACAGGATAAGCTCATGCACATGTACAAAAGACGACTAAAACAATTAGATTTTTGCACCCAGCATCTCCAACTAGGTTCAAACTAGTTTAATGGCAGATTGTTCATAATTCTAAAATATAAAGTAAGAAAAACAGGTTCGTGTCACTGTCCACCTACATACTATCGTTATTTATGAATTGCTTTATATTATCATGCCGCTGTCTCAATACAGACTTCTTCTACGTCCATGGCCGCCGTCTGAGCTGTAGCTTGCCAATGTGTTGGTCTTCCTCCACTCCTTTGGATTCTAGTCTACTTTGGGCCCCTTGTCTTGCTTTTGAAGGATAGTTGTAGACGGCAACTTCACTAAACGACAACCTAGACCAATGCCCAGAAGATGAGATCAACGAGAAGACCCATGTTCTAATTTCCATGAAAAAGTTTTTTGAGTTATGAATTTCATGTGTATCTTCATTTCAATATAAATTCATCTGGGCAACTTTGTGTGTGTGTGTGTGTGTGTGTTTGATTGAATCCGATCTCCAGAAAGATATGATCTTCTTTGTTGTTTGGATGATCATTTTCTGTAGTTTGCGTAGCTGCCGGAGTTGTCGATTATCTGTTTTGTGACTGTTTTCTGTGTTTTGGGCTTGGTGGTTCTGTGGCAAAATGTTTGTAAAGATTCTGAATTGAGCTCTGCTTGAGATGTTACCTGTTTATAGAACAATGGAGTCGATGGAGAAGCAACTGAGCTTTTGTGAGGAGAAGAAGACTGAGAATGGAAGTGGGAAACGAGGTGATAGTCTTCTGCATGTGGCTGTTAGAGCGGGAAACTTGGAGCAAGTTGAAGAGATTTTGAGGGAAAATTGCGGCAATCGGTTGAAGGAGGTCATGTCAATTAGGAATCAAGATGGTGAAACTCCTTTGTATGTTGCAGCTGGGGCTGGCCAAGTTCTTGTTGTCTCTGAACTTCTGAAGCACATAGATATTGAAACAGCTGCTATTAAAGCAAAAAATGGTTATGATGCATTTCATGTTGCAGTAAAACTTGGTCATCTGGGTATGTTTCTTTCCTCATCAAATTCGAATTCTTCCTTGTTAAAATTTACATAGTAACTGTGAAATGATTGCTGCAGAGGTGTTGAGAGAGCTACTGCAACGCGAGCCTCAATTGACCATGACCACTGATGCATCTAACTCGATCGCTCTGCACACTGCTGCCACCCAAGGCCACATTGATGTTGTCAATTTCCTTCTTGAGATTGAATCAAGCCTGATCAAAATCACGAGGCGCAATAGAAAGCATGCACTTTATTCTGCTGCAAGGAAGGGGCATGGTGCCGTGGTGAAGTCGCTTCTAGCCAAGGATCCGAGCATGAACTTTGCAACCGACAAGAAGGGGCAAACTGCTCTACATATGGCCGTCAAGGGCCAAAGCATCAATGTTGTTCTGGAGTTGCTCAAACCTCAACCTTCGGTGATTGGAGAGGAAGATAACAAAGGCAGCACAGCTCTCCATCTAGCTGTTATTAAGGGTCGCATCCAGGTTGGTAACTTGGCGTGACATGAACAATTTTTTGGAATGATTTGATTTAGAATTTCTCGAAGCTTCTTCTCTTTTTCTTTTGTTTTGTCAGATGTTGGAAACTTTGTTATCAAATTGTAAAGCGATTAATGTTAACCAAATCAATAGGAATGGTGAAACTCCACTTGACATAGCAGAGGCATTCAAGAATGAGGAGATCGTTTCAATTCTGAGAAGAGCTGGAGCAATTACATCAAAGGAACTTGGCCATGCTCCAACTCCAATCTCGGCCAAGCAACTAAAGCAAACCGTCAGTGATATAAGGCATGATGTAAAATCCCAACTCCCAACAATCCGGCAAACGGGACTGCGAATCGAAAATATTGCGAAAAAACTGAAGAAGATGCACATTGGTGGCCTCAACAATGCTATAAACTCGGCAACTGTTGTGGCAGTGCTGATTGCAACTGTTGCATTTGCTGCAATCTTCCTAGTCCCTGGCCAGTATGTTGAAACAAAAGTCCTTGGCTTCTCTCTTGGGGAAGCACATGTAGTCAATTCTGCTGCATTCATGGGGTTCTTCGTCTTCGATTCCACGGCTCTTTTCATCTCTTTGGCAGTTGTTGTAGCTCAAACTTCGATCGTCGTCGTCGAGCAGAAGGCGAAGAAGCAACTGGTGTTTGTGATCAATAAGCTCATGTGGTGGCTTTCTTGTTCATCTCTGTGGCATTCATTGCACTCTCCTATGTGGTTGTTGGTCATCAAGAGATGTGGCTGGCTATATTTTCCACTGTTCTTGGTAGTTTGATAATGTTGGCCCCGCTTGGATCCTTGAGGTATTGCATAGTTTCACGCAGATTCGGAGATTCAAACAGGAGAAGTGTGAGGAAATCAGATAGTAAATCTGGTTTGGGGACTTCTATGCCATCTGATGTTGATCTTCTTAACCAGGAGTACAAGAAAATGTATGCATTATAAAGAAGAAACCTTATCAGATACATCTATAGGTTAGTTCAACTATGTTGCCTCCGTGGATCAGAAATCAATCTCATGTTCACAAATCAAAATTTGTTGATTTACTGCTGATTTTTTTTTATGAGCCCAATAAAATATGTGAAACACCAATGCCATGAAAATCATATTGGAAGATTTATCCATCCCTCTTATGTCAATCATTGGTATTCTCCAAAGGACAGCTCCATATGTTCTCATCTTCTCTTCTCGAAGACTCAAAATAAAGCTTAAAACGTCAAGACCCATAATTCTTGCGTATGTTGCAATCTGCTAGATCACCAAAATATGTGTTTTGACAGTTCTCCCACCTTGATGTATCATCGTGTTAATAGTTCCATAGAATTTAGATTATCTGATATGGATAATGGACTCTATTTATGTCACTCCGTCCAATAATACTGCATAAATAACATACTTCTAAGAAACCCAACAACCAAATAAAAGTTATTAATAGGCTAACAAAGTTTCAGAAGTGCATAATCAATGTGTTCGGATGATTGCAACACGAAACACTCATGAGATTATAAAAATCCAACATTATCATATACAATGGTATGTTTATACCCTACTACAACTTTCCATTCCCAATTGTGTCCGATCTAAATCCTAATGTATCATGCACAGCATAGCATTTCATCAAGAAAAACAGAGGATTGAAAAAACAGAGCAAAACCATTGACGAAGAAGAAGAAAAAGAGGAAGAAGATCAGGGAGCTAAACCGAGGGGACGTTGGGATCGACGGCGTCGAAAGGACGACGGCCCAACCTCCATGCCCAGGAGCACTCTCAGTAAACAATGCTTGGACAGAAAATGACGCTAATTCCATTGAGTCCTAGAAAGGATTTGAGGCAATGCGGCCAGCTCTTCTTCACACACATCACATAAGGATTCTGGTTCCACCAGTAGTTCTTGAAAGCCACCGTCACACTGGCCTCGACCGGAAGGATCACCACCGACGACAACACCGACACCAGCAGCAGGATGGCCACCCTTGCCATTGCTGGCTAACACCTCATTGGAGGTGGAGGTGGAAGATGGTTTTTGGAATGGATTTTTAGAGCTTCTTTTCATATGATATACTCCTATATGGCAGACTGGAATGTAAGGAGATTTGTTGCAAGAGGTCTATTTTTGGATGCCACAAAAAGAGAGGTTTTTGGCCATGGTGGTCTTCTCTGTTTGCCTTCTTCTCCAACTGATTGCAATGCTCCTACCCATTGATATGCAACAACAAAATTATTCATAATCCATGGATGTTCTAAAGATTGCAACTACTCCTGACTTGATTATAGCTTTGAAGATATAATTTATGCGACAAACACAACAAATGATTGATTCTATGTGTGTGTTTTTTTTTTAGTTTTATTTTCTTATTTCGTCTCCTGTTAACTGCCCCAAATTTCCCTAACAATTACGCGCGTATTTATAATGCTATTGATTTTAACATGCATTCAAGGAACCTGTTTATTGGGATTATAATGGTAATTCAATAGTTGCTACACTCAATGTTTTATGTTATGATCTAAATTACAGAACTTGATAATAAGTGCATTTATTCAAACAAAGTCCATTTTTAAAAGTTTTATTCTTTCAAATTAATCACTTTTCTTCTCTCTGGTCTCATCATAATCATCCTCCTGATTTTTATTAGATAACATTGAAGGCATCTAATCGCGGTATAAACCCGGAAAAAGAATTCTAAAGCAATGAAGAACACAATTCAAGACAACTACTTTTAGCAAGTATATTTCTCAACAGTACTTCAAAGTAAGATTAATGTTCAGCAACTATTTTTTAGCAAGAAGCTGGCATTCTGTACTGTATCAAGAACTGATTTTCAGTCCAATAAGTCCCACCTTTTTCCCCATTCAATCAGAACTCAAATAAGCTTCCCAATTTAACAAATTGTCTTATTTTTTACATCAATCAATTTACATTTAGCTTGAAGGCATTCAATGCCATTTTAAAATATATTTATTCTTGGAATTTTGTTTGTTTTTTCCAATTAGAAACACTATGATTTCTTTAATAAAATAAGTAATCAAAAGTTGGGCGCTATGTTAAAATAAGAGATTTAATTGATCAAAATATAACAAGACAAACATAATAAATTGAATTAATATAATCTCTTCCTCCGTTTAATTAGAGTTTCTCTATAAAATCAAAACCTATCACCTTCTCGTTCATTTAAGTTTATTTATAAAATCGGAGTCTTGTCTCTGATAATAGAAAATACATATTAAAAAACTCATTTAATAAATATAATGATGTATCAATGTATATAATATGTCATTTCAACTGTCATATAAACTTCTTTGTGGGGCAGTGACCCCACGTCAAGGACTTTAACAAACACCTTTTGAAAAAATGCTTTACCAAAACAAAGACTACTACCTCTCAAAAACAAAACAAAAAAAAACAAACACTATTGTTATATAAATTTCTAAAAAAAGAGGAAATAATACAAGTTTTTTTTAACTAAACCAAATTTATGTAGTGATAAAAATTGAGATTTTTCATGGCGGCGAATGAATTATTAGCCCAACCTGCATCGAAATCAAAGCTTAGTTCTTCACTTCTTCTCACTTTAACTAATTAAATTCTTCCCAATCAAAATTGTTGTTCCTTAAAATTATGTTTATAAGAATTATTTATATTAATGATAATAATAATAATCTTCTTCTTCTTCTACATGATACCGAAGAATGTTGGGGACATAGAACTTATGCGCAGGATTTATACAAATACAAATGATAAAATTTTAGATAAATAGATGTATTTAAAGGCACTAGCCCTTCTCCTTTATTTGTGGCTGGGACCTGAAATATAGACACATTGACCAAGTCAAATAATTATCTCAGTTAATAAATTAAATAATTTAAATATAAATATTTCAGAATAAATAAACTATTATTTGTTTGGAATACCTCTTTGACGTCCGAATCTTTAATGGCGGGGAAAGGTACATGCAGGCACGGTTAAAAGAACGGACGACATGACAGCATTGAAATCAAAGGATTTGCATATATATTCGCCACGTACATGAATGGTAAGAACACATTCCACACCTCTTCTCCTAACAAACACTGGCCAGCCGAATTCCTCCCCATCTCCTTGTGCTCAAGTAAGTTTTTTTTTGTCTCCTTCTCCGTCCTCACCTTCCTCATCTACAGTAACTCCATTCTACTCTACCAAGCTCGCCACCTTTTCAAGTTATTTAACTACAATAAATGTTGTTCCTTCCACTGCCCGTGAAGCACATTTATGATAGTTGTACACCACTTGGTCCAACTTGAATATACATACAACTAAATCTTTGGTATTAATTAGACTTATTATTTAATTATTTGATTTGGGTTTGCTCCATTTTGGAAATTCGCTCTTTGGTTTCAGTTTGATGCGTGAAGTTCAGAATTCTCTGTTCTAAGGTAGGAGTGGATGAACGGAGGTAGAAGAGTGGAGATCTTGAAGTTTTCTTTTGTGTTTGTTGTGTTTTTTGTTGTGATTGTTGATGGGATGAATATATGGCCGACACCGAAATCTGTACACCATGGATCCATATCCATGTATATCAATAAGGATTTTGATCTGGTGATTAATGGAAGTGGATACAAGGACAAGTCGGGCATTTTGGGGGATGGGTTCTCAAGATTTCTGGATGTTGTTCATCTGTGTAGTTGATGGAGTTGTAAGCAATGCAGATCGTTTCAGAGTGCTCAAAGGCTTGGTTGTGAGTGTTGTCTCCCCTGATGACAAGGTAGTACTTGTTGGGATTTTAATATACAAAATCCCCGAATACTATGTTGTGCTCACTTCAGTTCTACATTAAACATATACAATTATATATATATATATATATATATGAAAAGAAAATTAGCCTCGTAGATACGAAGAGCCGAACACTAAATACTCATTTTTATAATTTTTTTTGAATTCTTTGTACCTCTTAAAATAACTTTATGTCTTTACGATTTATTATGTAATTGCATGTCATCCTCTAATAATTCTCCCCTCCTGAATCATACAGAACACATTAGGGTTAGTTTTAACATCCATCACATAGGAAAGAAATATAACCCTTCCAATCTCCCTTTCTCGTCCATGTGAAAACTCCTTGAAAAATCTTCCACTCTGCACTACTTGTCGACCGCTTGCCGACCGCTATTACATGAGGAAGAAAATATTTCAACACTTCTCCCATTCCGACTCATGTGGAATGTTCTTTATCTTCCTGATTGATAACTCTAGCACATCTCTCCAACTCGCATAGAAGGAATACCCTTTGCAAGCACAGTCCAAATAGTCATCTTGAAAACATAAGAACAATCTTGAAAGAACTAAACCCTTCCATGATCTATCTAACAAACCACCACAGGCCATGAACCACAACTCCACGAACCTCCACAAGCGGATGAACCAAAACTCTAATACCACTTGTTGGGTACCCCTGTACCACTTGTTGGGTACCCCTGGCATTTTAATTGGTGAGACAGATTACCAAGTTCTCCCCCCAATTCATTGCTTTCCTCAGCTCATTAGAAATATATCTGTGAGGTATGCAGATACATCTCGTCACTACCAAACTTTGCCAATGATCAAGGGAGTGATTGATGCTATGGCTTATACGAAATTGGTATGAAACAGATTATTTGCTTTGCCTGGTTAGCTGTCTAATTTTTCAAGTATGATAGTGTTGAATTGCCTCTTAGTTGCCTTATTTTTTCTCATACACAATGTTCTACATTGGCATATTGTCGATACACAATCTTTTCCACTAGAAATACCTTCCTACCCAATACTATGGAATGGGGCTTATTCTCTCACTGAACGATATACCAAGAGCGATGCATCTGAAATAGTAATGTATGCTGTTAACTGCCTTCAAAATCTTTGTATAATATTTTTTTTAAAAAGAACATTTCATCATCAAAAACTGATCTCTACAAGCATTAAAATGAAATTTTCGGGTATGCACAAAGGAGAGGAATCAATGTATTAGCTGAAATTGATGTTCCTGGGCATACTCAATCATGGTAATGCTTGAAATTTCTGTTTTTAATGTGTCCCAAGGTATTCTGGAATTCTCTTTTTAATTCATTACTATCTGATATAGGGGATACGGCTATCCTTCTCTATGGCCATCATCTGATTGTCCGGAGCCTCTTGATGTCAGCAACGAGTTCACTTTCCAATTAATATCCGGGATACTGGCAGGTAGATAAGTTTCACATTGCTTAACATTTCTTGCTGGAAGATTGAAGGGCCTAACTCTATCATTTGAACTTTTCAGACTCTAGCAAGGTTTTCAAATTCAAGTTTGTTCATTTGGGAGGTGATGAAGTGAACACAAGTAAGAATGGTTCTATATCTTTCTACAGGCTTAAGGAACTGTTAAGGATCTTAACAATCTACTACATTCATTGTGTACTAAATCCAAGGTAAATGAATTATGCTCCTTGTAATACTAATACAAGGGGCATAATTGCTTTTGCCCTTGCAACAATGTTTTGTATTTATTTTCCAAAATTCAGCATTTTTTTTTAGTGATAAAATGGTGAATGGTCAGTTTATTAAAGTGTTTGCATTTTTCAGGTTGCTGGGAAACAACACCACATGTGAAGAATTGGTAAGACCTCTTGCTCTCTTCTTTTTTTCCAAAAAATTTGATTTTCTGGTGAATTTTCATCATGGAATGACAATATAAGCAATTATAACTGCTATAGCAACAGTAAAAATATGGCCTCCTCTGTGTATCACCTTTTTTTTTCTTGTAGCTATTTAGTAATATAATTGGCAAGGTGTGAAATGTGATCAATGAAACTCTGCTCTAGGAACAAAAGTAATCAATGAAATCTGATTGCAATTTTTATTTAATGAAACATAAACAGAATAATTGAAGAAGATAAAAGTAGGCATAAACTTTTGGACATAACATTCCCAAAATTCTTTCTCAATTGTTACGATTTGCGTTCTTGGTCGATCAGGTTGAAAAAGCAAGGTTTCAATGCATCACAGGCTTATGAATACTTTGTTTTGAGAGCACAAAAGATAGCTCTACTCCATGGCTATGAAGTTGTCAACTGGTAGAATAAAACATTTTATTCCGTCATTCATATCCTTCCTATTCTCTTCTATCATGTAGCAAAAAGCTAACCTGTTTATGAAAAACATGAACAGGGAAGAGACGCTCAACAACTTCGGCAACAAACTGAGCCGCAAAACAGTAGTTCACAACTGATAATCTCTGAAATAGTTGCTTAATTGCACCTCAATATTATGCAATTTTCAATGTCAAAAGCTTGAGGATGTGCTTGAGATTGGCAATGTTCTTCCAACCTCGCTGTCTTCCATGGCAGGCTTGGGGGAGGTGTAGCACAGAAAGTGGTAGAATCTGGACTCAGATGTATTGTGAGCAACCAGGACAAATGGTACTTACATTACTTGGATACCTACTGGCAAGACTGTTGGGCCCTTCGGGCCCCAAAAGTGACCTGCAACAGGTTCATGGGCTTCTCTTAATCCAAAAGCTAGCTTAAGAATTCAGGCTTTCCCATTAGCCTATATACAAGTCACCGGTTGCCTCCAAATGGGATGTGGGATTAATCCAACAATTCTCCCCTTCACGCATCACAACACCCGAATCATCTCCCCCTCACCACATGCGGAGGAAAC
>JAVDBV010004396.1:0-11060 GCA_032619315.1 Piper longum | reverse complement strand
ATTAAGTAGATAGTTATACATACATATATATATATATATATATATGTATGTATAACTATCTACTTAATATCAAAATTAATTAGGTGTCTCTAATATTGTCAATATATTAAAAAATTGCATAAAATCTTATGGCTAATCTCCATTCCACGTTGACTCTCTTAGATTAATTCCTATTCCACATAAAATGTTTATTTCATTCTACTTTCTTATTATACAAAATTATATATACTTGTATCCATTTATCTATATCCTGGTGCATTTTATTAACTAAAATAATCAATTATAACTTTTATTCCGATTTTGATAGCAAATTATCTTTTCCACTATTCTAGGTCAGGTAATGATATCGAGGTTCGAATGTTTCCCTTCAAACCTTCGAATAATGAATCCGATGATATTTCACGACTTTACCAGCAAAAAAGTTTCATAGTTTTTTGTTTAATAAAATTTTAATATAAAATTTAATATGGGCCAAGATGGCCGCAAATTAGACATAATCAATTGTGATCTAATCCGAGACAACGAAAAAATTACAACTAGAATTGAATAAGGGTTCGAAAATTTAATAATATCCGGCAGGGACAGTGGTCTCAGGCGCCGGACGCAAAGTTCTGGTACTCGAGATAGGGGAGGGTGTGGTTTCTACATTTTTTTTTTCTCTTTATTTTTTCGGTTGAATTCCATATTTCCAACAACCACCTTGAATATGGTTGGTTTCTCGTGTATTTTTTGATCGAAATCGAGCGATTAACTAAAGCATTTCGTTTGTTGAGCACCGTGATGTTGGCACAGTTCAATCAGGTTTGTTTGTTGAGAGTGGTCTCAATTATTTAGTCTGATTGAGCCGCGCCAATATCGCTTTGCATTCTGCAAACTAAACTTGTTGCTTCCATTGTTTTTCCAACAGCTTGTTCCTAGGCGCCGGCGTGAATGTCAACGCTTGGTTTTTCCAACCATGACAATCGGTGGCTGTACCCTGTTCTCTTGAAAGGAAATTCAAGCTAACTCGTACACCGATCATGTGTTTATGAATTGTTGCTGACTTGTAATAAAGGCATGCATGCATGTAGTCTCAACTCTCAAATAATGCTAAAATCCAACTGTATTAGTGCTAGCTGCTTGAATGCCTACGCAGTTTCTAATCCAACCATCTTCATACCGGTAGTCAGCTCCCTCTCAACAGAAATACTGAAAACAAACTGGTCCTTTGAATGTTTCGGACCATTGATGAGTAGCAACTCTTAAACTAACAAAAGAGACTAACAACGTTTGTTAATTTTTATCCTCTCCTTCCCTTCAAGTCTCCTCCTTTCTCCAACCTCAATCAGACCAACTCCATTATTCATCAAAATTTTGTAAGCCATGGAGTACTCCAAGCTCTGCACTCTGGTAGCCATACTCTGCTCATGGCTCCTCATGGTTTCATCCCAAGCAACTAATAATCAAGATCCCCCCGAACAATACCCCTGCCTACAAAACCTTTTACCTTGCGAAGCGTACCTCAATAGTGAATCTCCCCCACCCTCCACCTGCTGTGCCCCTCTCAAGGAGGCGATTGAAGACCAGAAGAAGTGCCTCTGCCAGCTCTTCAATGACCAATCCATCCTCATAGCCATCAATGCCACCAAGAAACAGATATTGGACGTTCCCAAGGCTTGTAGAATCCATGTTCACGTTAATGTCTGCAAGAAATACCTTGTTCACGGTGATCATAGTTTAGACATAACCTACTTACTAATCAATTTACACCATGCATATCTGAATTCTAACATACCTTTCTTCTAGGTGAAAGTAAAGTGACCAGCCCTGTTGCACCGGCTCCTTCTCCAGCCGTTGGAGGTATATATATGTTAGGTGTCTAGAAACCATATACGTTATATTCTTGCTTGTTTCTATGCTTTCATACAATCATCAACCTTGTGAAAATCACATACTTATGAACTTCGTATGTAGATTTGTATCTGCGATCGTAATGTCTTTTGTCTTGAACAAATTTGCTAGCATGCCTAATTCCTTGGCTTATATGTGAAGAAATGTTTCATATTCATTTCAGGTCCTCCCCCGAAGTCTAATTCAGACACACCCCATAGCTCGGCATGCAGACATTTCACGAGCGGCTTTTCTCTAGTTAGCCTTCTTTTGGCTTTCGCTGTTTCGTTCTAGACATAATCTGAACCAACAAGTATTATTGCATTGTAATTATTTATTGAACTTCAATTATTCTTGAACTTTATCATCCACAGTTAGTGGACGGCCAATTCAATTCGAAGGTCAATTGAGACGAGTAATTAAAAGTTCTTAGTTGAAATGGTTGTAATTTTATTGCATGAACTATTTCTGGAGCCAAGTAATTTCTATACTATAGAATTTTCATGGTGAACGATGAGTCCATCAAGGTTAGTATGGGGTTAGACCAAATGGGTTTTCCTAAAAGCCATCAACTTATAATTTTACGAAGATGAATTAGAGGGTAAGTGTCACAGAAACAAAGGGGAAAAGCAGGGGAGGCAGCTTAGCACATATTACAATCAAAAGAAGGCAATACCCACTGCTGTTTTCAATTAGTTTTACTTTAACAAGTTCATCTTAATCAAAATCCTTCTTCGAATAAGATGTATCACACTATGTTCTAATTCCATTATAAAAACCTTCACATGTTCCCAAAATCTATCATTTGTCGTCATGATCAAGAACTTCTTCCTTGTAACTGGATCAAACCCTCTTTCTTAGCCCCACCTAATAACAAATGATGCGGCCGGCACCCGGCAACCTGTCAACAGTATAAAGTTGCGGCACCCTTCAATGGTCTATTCAGTTTTAAGATGGCAATCAACTACTACAATTTTCTGATCTTCTTGTGTGTAAGTTTTATCATTGCAAGTGAGAGTTACAGAATTCTTGAAGAAGAAGCATTTTATTCAAGCAAGCCTCCTCCTGCAATTTATGCATTTGGAGATTCATTAACAGACACCGGGAATGCAGTGGAGGCCTTCCCTTTCTATGCTGATTGTGAGCATTTGCCTTATGGCTCAAAATTCTTCCATGCCCCCTCTGGAAGATTTTCAAATGGACGACTCATTGTAGATTTCATTGGTGAGATTATGATAATTTACAATCTGTCCTAAGTAGCTTATTGTTATGTAGATGTAAAACATGATGGTAGCAAACAGTATACCCCTCCTTTCTTCACATTTGATTCACTATCCGGTTCATGACATTATCATTACAAATATTATACGCCTAATCCCAAAGAATTTGTTTAATAAAAGCTGAAAATTAGTTTAAGAAAATGTATGAATTATTTTATGGTTGTGATTTGTAGCTGCAAAGTTGGGACAGCCTTTTTTGGAGCCTTACTTTAGCAACATCATTCCCAACTATCACCATGGAATCAACTTTGCATTTGCTGGGGCGACGGCCAGAAATGTTACAGAGCCTGTTCCTTTCTTTCTTCCTTTTCAGATAAACCAATTCATCCGTTTCAAGTCAAATGTCGTTGCCGCAACAAAATCCAAAGTAAAACTAGGTGATTAAATATCACTTCATATTCTTTGGAGAGAGAATAACTTGCTCAAGAACTTTAACTCTGCACCAATTCACGGTTTATTCATACAGAATTATTGCTATAACTCAAGTCTAAACATACAAGTAATTTGTTGTCATGGCATGCAGGTCCCTCTCATCTTCCTCCTGTTGAGTCATTTCAGGATGGACTGTATATTATCTTCATTGGCATCAACGACATTGCCTTAAGCCTCTTCACAGATGGTCAACCTCCATCCACAGTGAAACACAAAATTGTTCCAGAAGTGACATTAGCCATGTCCAACGCTGTGCAGGTGAGCAACAAGTTACATATAACCATGTAAACAAAGCTAACTAGTCAAGGCCAATTTCTGATGAGAACACTTCAGAAACAACTCTTTTTTAAGTGACATATGTATATGGCAGGATCTATATAGAGAGAGGGAGCTAGAGAATTTTTGATTGTCAACATACCATCCATTGGATGCCTGCCAGCCATAAAGGCATTGGCATCATCTGGACCACTCAATTCGACGGATGGAATTGGTTGCATGAAGGCGTATAATGACCTTGTAGATTTTGCAAACCTTGGAATAGAAAAGATACTTTCTGAGCTAAGCAGCAAGCTTCAACGTGTCCATATTTCAATTGGTGACTTGTATGGTTTCATAAAAGAAGCCATTAGGCACCCGGCAAAATATGGTATACATGGTTAATTCTTTTCTGATCTCTGCTAGTTGCCAAGAGCAAGTTCAGCTATTCTTTTTTTACTCCAAAATGTTTGTCTTTTGATTGGATTAATGCAGGGTTTGATGAGAAAACCAAGTTCAGAACTTGTTGTGGGTATGGAGACAATCCATACAACTACAGCCCCAACATTTCTTGTGGGACGAACCCTGAAGCCAAAGCTTGCAAAAAGCCGGATGAATATATGAGTTGGGACGGCATCCATTTCACTGATGCGTTTAGTCAGAGATTTGTAAAGGAGATGATGAAAGGGCGACCCTGTCCCTACCTAAGGCCACCCAGACCTGCTTTACTTGGTGGTCACCTCATACACTGACCTCAAATTGATCAAATATCGATCAAATAAGTAATGTATCAATTTCAGAATAAAAAAAAGGGAGTGTAAGACTTTCGTTGCTCCTTCACAGCAATGGCCATGCGCATTATGATATTAGCAGGTCCATAATAGAATGTTTATTCAACTAACATGTGCTCTAAAATATAAGATGACCTACTGTCATCAACTTGATGAAAGTTATACGGAGATCCTTCCCTTCTAGCCCATACTCTTTGTATAATACCAGTTGGCACCCATAAAATCCGATCACAATCGATTGACAAACTTTGATGAATCTTCTTTCATGTGGGACTAGAATATAAGAGTTGACCTTGTAAATTTTGTGCAGATCATTAAATGGAGCCATTGTTGCTCCTAATTTGTTAGTCGTAGTAAATCAGTTCTACAATCTTTCTATAAAGCTCAAGCAGCTTCATGGCGTCCACTCCCAGATCAATAGATGATGATGAGAAGCCTCTGTCTTTTCATTTTGCTCTGGGTAGCTCTTGACTTTTCAACCGAGGGTATGGCATTTCTCTGAGCACAGAACAATCCGATGGGCCTCCAACATCAATCTTTGCATTTGGGGATTCACTTACAGATACTGGCAATGCATTGTCGGCCTTCCCAATCTTTGCCAGCTCCAGAAACCCACCTTATGGATCGACGTTCTTTGATTATCCAACTGGTAGATTTTCAGATGGAAGAATCATTGTGGACTTTATTGGTAATATTTCTATTTTTTCCTCCCGATTTAAAACTTCATTGGATCAATCTTTTGAATTAGCAAGTTGAATGTTGGTGAGGTTGTTTAGAATCCTTCTGTGTAAACTTTAGCTTCTAAGGTGGGAATCCCATTTCTGATGCCGTACTTCAACAACATTGTTCCAAACTACCGGCATGGGATCAGCTTTGCATTTTCAGCCGCAACAGCCAGAAATGCTTCCAGCTCTATACCATTTGTGCTATCTATACAGATAGCTCAGTTTTTGTGGTTCAAAGAAAAGGTTGCTCGAACTTCGTTTTCCAAAGAAGAGTTGGGTATGCACTAGCTATCTTATGCCTCTCTTTAAGATCACTCAGTTAAAACACTATTGGGTTATAATTTCTAGAGATGTCTAATTCCTTGATGAATTTATGACAGATTGTGCATCCTCTCATATTCCTCAACTGAAGTCGATTGAAAATGGCATATATGTGATCTTCATTGGAATGAATGATCTTGCTTCAAGCCTTTTATGGAATGGTTCACTATCACAGGCGGGGAGGGAAAAGATAGCATACGAAATGGTTGGAAATATAACCAAAGCTGTTCAGGTAATTGGTAATAAGCTAAATCCTGTTCAACCATATTCCATTGTTGTAAACAAGGTTCAAACAGAGTCCATCGAGAACATTCTGTGTTAATGAAAGCTAATTATTCAAGAACCTCTACAGTTTATTGCTATAAAATCCTTTTAGTCCCAATAAATAAGCTTCATGTATGAGCAGGATCTTCACAATGAAAGTGCAAAGAGCTTTCTGGTCATCAACATTCCAGCATTTGGTTGCATCCCTTTGTTCTTGGCCTCATCAGCAGGCCCTTCTAATGCAACAGACAAGATGGGCTGTCTCAAAGTTTATAATGAGTTAGCTCGCTTTTCAAATCTTGAATTGGACAAAGCCCTCTTTAATCTCAATCAGCAGCTGCCGGAGATCGAGATTGCAGTTGGAGACATATATGCCTTCATGGTAGATATCTTTAGGCACCCAACAAAATATGGTAATGCTTATATCACCAGGATATGTACTGCTTCTTTTGACATTAACATATAACTTGCAGGCAGGCCTATGTTAAAGTTTAGCTTCTCAAAATTCCAGACTAAGATTTTGTCTAAATAAATAATATCTTATGCAGGTTTCGATAAGAAGGCAACGTTCAAGGCCTGCTGCGGATATGGAGGTGATCCATACAATTACAACCCTCTAGTAGCTTGCGGAAAGAACCCTGCAGCCAAAGCCTGTACTAACAGAGATGAGTACATAAGCTGGGATGGGGTACACTTCACAGAAGCTTTCAACCGGAGGTTTGTGGATCAGTTAGCCGAAGGGCTGCCCATTTTAAGGCCACCGAGTAGAGGGCACACTAATTAGAATAAGAGTGGGTGTTGGCGACGCCGATGCGTACTCATCGGGGATGGTGTCGACCATGCACGAGCATCGCCAAAATTTTTTCTTAGAATTAGACCAACGTCTTTGGTGACAAATCCATATTTTTTAAAAGACTCGTTTGAAGGTTGGGGTCGTGAATTTATGTTGAGTGCGAAGATACTATTATAACTTATTATCAGTTGAAAAGAGCTCAACAAAATGTCAGTCTATTTAAGTTCATTTCTGCTTGTTTGGCCTTGCTAGGAATTCATCGGATTACATAACACAAAAAATCTTGATCAATTTTTTCAAACATTGATCATTTTTACCACAAAAACCGTGGTAAAATGCCATTTTTGCTAGAGTTTAACCAAAAGTTTAATGACAAAAATCTGATAGGATAGAGCTCGTTCATCCACAATACCACTTTTTGCACCACAACGACGTGTCTATCCTCTATACGCTACTTCGCCTGTCTGAGAACTCTCTTCTCCTCTCTTCCACCTCAATTCCGTCAGCCATGGATGCACCTGCCATTTCTAGCTAGGAAAAACCCACAAAGCCAATTTTTCAATTCTATGGAATCTTCACCTTCCGGCAACCTCAACTACTCCGATGAACTCTCCGGCCCCCATGAAGGATTCTTTTACGTTCTTCCCTAACTTGCCCTACGAGAGGTTTTAGCTGTCCAAATGGTATTCAGATCGATCAGAAGGGCAGTGAATGAAGATGGGTTGGTGTGGCAGAAGCTCAGAGTGGAGCCAACTTTGTGCAGGAGGCTAACTGATGAGCTTTTGATAAAGATCGGTTCTAATGCCATGGGAAGGATGACAAGCCTTGCTCTGATTGACTGCCCAAACATCACTAATTCTGGTCTTTTAGATATTGTTGGTAGAAATCCGGAAATCTCAAAGGTACATATACGCTCGCTTGTTAATTGATGATCGTATAATGATACAGATTGCTCTGTCTCATGCAAGTGTAGTCCTAATTTAATTATGTCAAATATGTTTACTCACAGCTAAATTTGAAAGGATCCAATGGCTTGACTCCCGATAGCGTCGTCCAAGCAGTGAACGTCTTACCAGGTCTCAAACAGCTAAGAATCAATGGCCTCTTGAACATAAGCAACAACCATCTCCGCACCATCCAGGTTCTCCTGGGCATAACCAAGCAACCATCCGTTGACTATAAAAGCTGGCAATATTTCGACCACAAGCAACGACCCAGTTGATGGGAGCTCGTGCCCAGGGTGCAGGGAAGCGAGCATAGTATATGATTGTGCAAGCAAGGAATGCAAGAAGAAGGTTGGCAGCGATGAACGGTGCCGGGGGTGCTACTGGTGCGTGCCAAGGTGTGAAGAGTGTGGAGGGTGCATGGGCTTGGGTGAGGTTGAAGAGATGGCGGCTTGCTCTCACCTACCGTGCTCCGAGTGTGGGCTCACTCCGCCCAAGTGTTCAACGTGCAACGGAGCTATACGCAGTGCCCGTCTTCCATTAATCAATCCTTGCCAAAGATGCAGTGATTGCTCGGTTGGTGAGTGGTGGGCAGATGGAACAGCCCGTAGTAGCTAACCGAACTCGAAGCATTCCCGGGAAGACGACCATGAATCCACCGAACTGGAATGGAGATGTAAAAGAAAAGGCAATGTATACCTCAATTTCGGACTACTGGTCGTGATTGGAGCAGCCTAGCCGTGTTGGAGCCATCGGCGACGAATTCGCCGGCGGCAGTTGAGGGGAAGCTCGACGGCGACTGAGGCAGCGGCGGAGCCGGTGACAAGGACGACGACGGAGGACTTGAGAGAGACTTTTGGGCCGCCCCCCTAAGTCGGCCCATGCATATACAGAAACATCGTTGGCCCATATACCCATTTAATTGGTCGTTGGAGGCCCAATGTCAAGTGGAACAAACTGATTTTGTTGGCCTCGCATACCTCTCGGCCCATCCTTCTTGTTATCCTCTACATGCCGAGGAATCGTGGAGTGATGATTAGGGGTGCTAATCGAGTTCAGCGGTACTCAAGCTCAGCTTCTTTCTTTCGTCAAGTTGAGTTCGAGTTAAATCTAAGTTAGCTTGATTATTATATATATATATATATATATTAGATAATTTGAAAAAAATTAATTATAAAAATTTAAATAATTTAATTTCAATTCGTCTCTACGCTAAATAATTTTTTTTCAAAATAAAATTATAATATTATCATGTAAACTATCATTATAATTTAATAATATTTATTATTTTTTTTATATTTTACATAAATGATTGCATAAAAACATACAACCTATAATCTAAAATATAAATCATTATATTTTGAGTCGAATCGAGCTGATCTCAAAAATATTAGTGCTAATACTCCCTTATTTGAATCTAGCTTATTTCAAACGAAATCGAATCAAACATTCAAAGAAGTTCAAGCCGAATTCGACTTCGTTGGAGATGTTAGCACCCTTGGTGATGCTTTGCGATGTGATGTGATGGTGAGAGATGTATATCTCTTTAGCGCTCTTATCCATTGTAAAACCTTCCTTCCAATGTAATATGAGCGCGGGACTATTTTCTTGTTTCTATAGTTGTAACTTTATTGATTGCCATTGATTTGACTAAATTTAAGTTATATATCTAACTAATTTCTTATTCCAACATTTCCCGGTGTGATTGATGTACTGCTTTAAATGTTGATGGCTTAATGGCCACCAAAATGATGGAAAACATAAAGGCATTGATTGTGTTTAACCTTTGCTTTTGGCCACTTTTGCTTTGGTACTCCGAAAGTCGACAGACAGACCGGGATAAAATGAAAACATAATCCTTATTGACCACTTTTAACTCCGGCTAACCTAAAAAAGCCTACTTAATTACAAAGAAATTCCATCGATGAAACCAATACAACAAAGTGAACCAGAAATAAAGGACGATATATCCTAATTAAGAACTAGCTCATATCAAATGCATTTAATTTCCCTGAAACTTTTCTAATTATTAACTAGAAGCAAACTACATTGGAGTTGATGAATTGAGACCAACTTTTTCTTAGCTTCCATATTTTAGAGGCAGCCTGATCTAATTGATGCCACTCTTGACGGTATTAAATTAGCCACCTCTTTTAACTGTTCAGGTGTGCAAAGCTTTCACGGTAGGGGAAACAATTTAGTTTGAATTAGAAGGCATAATTTTTATTGACAATTTGACAGACATATGATTAATAAGCTACTTGCACTAAAGATATTCAATTTAGTTTCATATTTAATACATATTAAGATAAAATCTTATTTATAAATAAGAATAAATTATATATTTTAATTTAGTTAACTACTTTTAAAGAAATAATTTTAGCATATTATATTATGCTTTAAGCTGAGTCGTTATATTTAGATAATTATTGATATATATTTAAAAATGATCAATTATAATAATCAAATGCATGTCATTTTAACTTGTATAAAAGATTACTTTCTACAAAAGGAGGGCATCATAGTTTGCCTGGCGTGAAGATTTAAGAAACAGCCCTCTTGATCATATTCTAAGTCACCCATTGAAGATGTTTTGTTTTATCTTAATTAATTATGAAGTAAAACAAACAATTCATACGGCATGCTTACTTTATGCGGAAAGCATGACCAACAAGAGAAATAATATGAGAAAAAAAAATTCACACATATACATTCTCGTTGCGCTGTCTTTGTTGTATGGTTGTTTTTTTCATGATATATACATATAGACACAATAGTGGCCGGAACTAGCCTAGTAGCCAGCAAACTTGGTTTGATCGAACTACGGCCGATCTAGTCGGAGACCGACCGGCCTAGGCTGAGGATGATTAGATTCGATTTGACGTCTGCCAGCCAAGTCTAGCTGGAGGCAACCTGGTTAGGCTACCTGAAGGCCAGATTTGGCCGGCAACGATTAAGAAGGGGTGAATGTTTTTTTAAGGTATAATCAATCTAGGTTATCTTTATATTGGTTTCTCTGCCCCGGGGGCAAAAAAAAAAATTTTGCCTCAAATTTTGATTTGTGCCGTCCGATTATAAGGATGACCTAGATCAATTATTTTCAAAAAAAAAAAAAACTAAACCTCTCATCAACGACGCCAGTGATCGTCGAGTGGTTGTGCTGGCCACATCTGGTCGAGGATAACCATGTCTAATTATCCACCTACCAAATCTAGCCGCTGGGATGCCAGACATAGCCGGCTGTGACCAGATCTGGCTGCACGACATTATGTGGTGGTGAACGGACTTGGTCGGTGGTGGCCAAATCTAACCGTACATAAAAAAAAAGAATTTATCAACCGGAGCCATATCTGAGCACCACCAACCAGGTCAAGTTGTCGCAAGCT
>JAVDBV010004393.1:0-11207 GCA_032619315.1 Piper longum | reverse complement strand
AAAGGCGGTGACAACTTACTTTTATGAGTCCTAATAAAGAAATTTAGAACATGAAAACCTTATTCGTGGCTTCTTAAACAATCACGAAGATAATTAGTGGCTGAGAAGGGCGCTAGTTTCTTTCCACCATTAGTTTATTATAGTTTCCACCAAACTGCACACTTGTCATGACTTATTCTTATAATCAACTAATCCATATTTATTAATATTTTGAGGGTAATCTAATACTAGTTTATTCTTGAAGTTTATCATTGTCATCCATTAGTATTATTATCAACCCTCTTGGCAAAAAGCTCTGCCCAAAAAAGAAAAAAAGTGAAGAAGAAGAATAGAGTAAAGGACTCTTTCGACAAATCGGCAAAAAGAACGGGTCAAAAACCAATTATCACGAACCCTAGGGCGCCTTATGGACTGCCAGACAACTACAAGGAGTAAGTTGTAATTTACAAACACTCCTCCTAATTGTCGCCTTTTCTTTTAGGGTTTTGGGGTAGGGTTTCTCTGCAGTTGGCCATGGCGTCGGAGGTTGTCTGCGGCGAATCCCTCGCCCTCGAGGCCACGGCCTGCTCCCTCTTCGAGTCTCTTCTTGCCGAGACTCTCCTCGCTGTCTCCAAGTCCGTCGTCTGGCTTCATTTGGCGGTATAAATCCCCACTTTTTGATTTTTATTTTTATTTTTTAAAATTTTTTGTAGTATGTGGTGCTTGTTTTTGGCTGTTTGAGGTGGGAGTTTTGATCTTTTCTGGGCACTTTCTTGAACGGGGGTAGTCTCTAGTTTTTTTTTTTTTACTGGTTTGACGTGGAATGAGGTTAAAGTGTGTTTATTGTTGAGCTGATCTTTTTTATGTCTTGCGGGAAGTTGCGTGTATTTGGTTGCTGTTGTTGAGTTACTTCTTGTAATAAAAGCTAGACAGAGGCTACTCTGTTGATGGGATAATGAGCACAAATTTCGTATTTTGTGTACGTATTGAAGATTTTTTGATTCATGCATTGATGTTTGCTGGAGTGGTAGTGATGTACTGTTTTTTTGTGTCAAAAAGTGTTGTTCTTTTGCTCTCTAGTTGTATCTTGTATCATACTTGCGGTTATGATAATGCTGTCTTTGTGTTAATTTCATTGTATGGGGTGTAGCAAAAAAGAAGTATTTTGCTTTTATGCCCGCTGGCTTTGTATTGTTGGTTCCATGTCGCTTTAAGGATTTAGCGTCTGCATTTCTTTATTCTGTAAATAAGTTCTTGCAAAATGTTATGTTTCAGGTAATTATTATAGCCATTATTTAGATGTTGTCATTTAGTTGGTTGAATGTGTAATCTATTTCGTATGGAAGCAAGTACAGGTATTGGTTTTGTAGGTTATCTAGGCTGATTGTCCATCATAAGAAACTTTGTCGTTTGTAAAATGATTTTGTAGTTACTGATCATACTATATAGTATGGAACAATTTTTCTTTTCTGTTATTAATTAGTCTCCGACTATTGACTATCTATAGTATGTTCTCGTTCAGCTGACCTTACAGTGCAATCCTTCTGGCGTCCTTCCAAACAATGAAGTTGTTCATGATGGGTGGGTTACTTTGTCTTTTGATTATATTTGTCAGGTGCTTATAACCTTTGTTATATGTTCTTTTCATTTTAAATCGAATTGCTCATTGTTTCAGAAACCCCATCAATGTTCGTGGGGGAAGCTCTCAAAAAAATTCCGAGGAAAATGAGGATGGTAGTGATGATGATGACGATGACGATGATGATGAGGACGGGGAAGATGTTGATGATCAAGTTGATGATGAGGAAGAGGATGATTTGACTGGTGATGATGAGGACGACCATGAGGATGTTGACCCCGAAGCTAACGGAGAAGGAGGCAGTGACGACGACGATGACGACGATGATGAAGACGATGACGATGACGATGATGAAGACGATGACGATGAGGAAGACGAAGATGATGATGATGTACCACCTCCTAAGAAGAGGAAATGAGTGGAATTTGGGGGTTGTCATGAACTTGTGGTAGTTTAGGAAGACTTGCTCTTTTGCGATCAGACTGGTTACTGTACTTCCTGTTGTCTATTTGAGTTAATTAGTTGTTTCAGTTTCTTGAACTTGTTTGACAGAGAGGGCGTATGCGCTTGCCTCTAGTGATTCCAGTGTTTTTTTTATTAAGTGATTTGAATTCTTTAGAATGGTATATATTTCTTATACTTGGGATCCTAAGTTTGCTAAATTGCGACATTTGGAGCAGTTGATTTTTAACATAAATGTCTCTTCACCTAATATAATTTGAATGTGATTCGAGGGACTTTTATTTATGTATACTTAACCTAAATCAGGGGGACTAAAACAAGTAGCCCAAATGTGAATTTGCAAACGTCAAGCCCATATAGGTTAATTTTTTTAATTTCTAGTCATAACTTTAATTATTTTTAAATACTGTCTGATGCTGACCTAAGAACCCCTGTAAAGGCAAATTTTGTTTGTTATTTTACAAAGAAATCTTCCGAGAAATTGGTTTTAAAACATGATATTTTTGTTATTGATTCCTAATTTTGGAGAGGTTTGTGAAGTGATAGGCTTTAATAGGGAGGAGGAGTGCCCTATGATAAAGAAAATAAAAAAGCCTAAGCCAAAAAAATTCCAACTTGGTTAAATCACCCTGAACAACCCAAATATCCAATCCTATTATTAGGAGTTTGTGATGGTCCAGAATATCCAATCGTAGATTAAGACTCCCCTTAAAAGAAACAAAATTTGTGATTTTTTTTAATGAATCAATGGTTGGTACGCTCCCAGAGATGGAATTAAAATGGGATATAAGTTAAAATTAATTTCATCTCAACATTATCAAATTTAGATGCTGCACGGGAAAACTTGATGTAATGTCCAATTTTAATTTTCTAGAAAAGATGGATCTTGGTTTTGGGACTTACCTTCCATGATCATTTATCAAAAAATTTCTTGTATGGCACTCATATTTTCCTTATAGACAAAATATAACTTCCACAAGCAGAAACATACTGGCCATTTTCATATACAAGCAAGAAGCAAACGTCAATATATATGGACAGTAGCATCCAATGACTCCACAACTACCTGTGTAATCTAATATTACCACCTCTTCATGTCCTCAATATATTTACGCCACATTTTAATGAGATGAAAGATGCATCTACCTCTAGCAAGACACCCCCATCCCCATTCTCACTGGATTTGCTCTGGTCAAAGTGGGAAGGTGAATGACTACAGAGCTAGGATATATAAAAATGTTACTACTTTTACAGTGGCAGGAACGGTGGCGTAGGAACTGGTAAGATAAGAACGGCCAGAAAAGAACACAAACAAAATATTCCTTCCCCCTTCATACAACATACTCATTCCATTCTATTTCTATGTCTTTGCTCTATAAATAGACTACTCATTAATCATGCTGTGCAACTTTAGGAAAGTCTCTTGTCAACATGTTTGCTCTTCAAGTTCAGTAACAAGGACTTCTCATCCTCTATATTCGCCATCTGAGCATCTCAGTTTGCTTTTTCTTTGCCCTCACTCATTCCTTTTTTCTTTGCCCAGAATCTCATCCATTCGGCTTTTGCTGTTGGCCACCTTTTCTGCTCTACCCAGCTTTTCTTATTAACAGTGTGAGGGGGAAAGCTGCTAATTGCCTTTGAGATGAGTGTTTTTGTCAAGTTAATTGGATTTCGCTTCTGGGTTTTTGTGTTCATACCATGTTTCTTTCATGATGCTGGAGGAAATACTCAGAGTGCCATCAATGGCACTCTTTTTGTCAATGGGAGTTCTGCCATTGGGTGCATTGACAATGACTTTATCTGTGCTACTCTTGACTGGTGGCCACCGGAGAAATGTGACTATGGCACTTGCAGCTGGGGGCATGCTTCCCTTCTCAACCTTGTAAGTGTCACTTTTTTGAACTATTTTTCCAAACTGATTGCAAACTAACTAGACAGGAACCTTAAAAGTTTAGAGTCCGGAGTTTTTCCGTGACCTTTGAAAAATGTATTCGTCCAATGGATTAGCAAGTAGTTGGGAGGGAAACAATTGGTATGACATTGATTTGAATTGCTATGCAGGATCTCAACAACACAATTCTTTCTAATGCTATTAGAGGTGCATTTCTAATTTGTTGCTCCTTTTACTTTTATGAGATGGAATGGGGTTGATATGTACTATTTGGATTGCCATTTTCTACAAAATGCAGAGTTTTCTCCGCTCAAAATTAGATTGGGTGGTACTCTACAAGATAAGGTCATATATGATGTTGGTGACCATCACCAAGCTTGTCCTTCATTCGTGGGAAACACCTCTGAGATGTTTGGATTCACTCAAGGTTGCTTACCCATGCCCAGATGGGATGAACTAAATCATTTTTTCCTAAAGGTCAAGTAAGATGACAGTCCATTAAGTTAAACCTTTTTATCTTTTACTGTTCTTGAAGTTGGATCAATTGCCTCCTTGAGCATGTATCAATAACAGAAGAATCGGTATTTCAACCATGATCATTGCAATTTCTTATAACTGATCTTTCTGCTCTCTATATGTCAGAGCGAAGGTTATTTTCGGCTTAAACGCACTCAATGGAAGAGTATCTTTGCCTGATGGATCAATGGGAGGGCCATGGAACTACTCAAATGCCGCTGCATTCATCAAATATACAGTCCAGAAAGGTTACGCCATCCATGGATGGGAGTTTGGTAACAATTATTGTCCTCTGTCCAATTTCTTGTCATAATGATATTGATACGAAATTTCTTACTTAGTAAGGCTACTCAAGAACCATGATGATAAATGATTTGATCTTTCACATTTTGTATATCACTGTTTCTGAATTTTACAAATTGGCATGGTTAATCAATAGTGGTGCTAAAATGGAAAGATGGTCAGTTAGAAGTTCACGTTTGACAGGGAATGAATTGAGTGGAAATGGGGTTGGTGCCCGCGTTGGAGCAGCACAGTATGCAGATGATGTTATCTCTCTGAAATCAATTATTCGAGAAATCTACAAAGACTTTAAACCTAGGCCACTAGTGCTTGCTCCTGGTGGTTTCTTCGATTCGAAGTGGTTTGGAGAATTGATGCATAGAACGTTACCAGATTCGTTGAATGTGATTACACACCACATTTATAACCTAGGACCAGGTGCAAAACTTTGTTCATGATGGAATTATTGTAATATTTCAATGAACAAAATTATTTGGCTGTGACAATTTTTATGAAATCTTAGGTGTCGACGACCATCTTGTGGAGAAGATTCTTAATCCGGACTACCTTGACGCCGAGTTGAGTACATTTAGAGACCTCCGAAGTCTTCTTAAGAGCAGCAACACATCAGCCAGAGCTTGGGTTGGTGAAGCAGGGGGTGCCTATAACAGTGGCCGTAACCATGTCACTAATTCATTCATTTTCAGTTTCTGGTTTGTTTGCTCGGTATACATGCACTAATTTCTTGTCTGGAGCATTTTAGCTTATTGTTTGACCATCTTCTTCTACCTCTAGGTACTTGGATCAGCTTGGAATGGCCTCTAAATATGACACTAAAACCTACTGTCGGCAAAGCTTAATTGGTGGAAGCTATGGATTACTCAACACAACCACCTTTGTTCCCAATCCTGACTATTACAGGTAAATATTTTGCATTCGTTGCTAGCAAGGACTCCTCATAATTGTTGAAATGTGATTAATCATCAACGGAAAGGTTTCAGAATATTGTCCTAGAATTATAGAAGTTTATGGTTCGATAAAATTAGCCCACTTCTGCATCTGTTCCAGTGCTCTCCTATGGCATCGACTGATGGGGCAGAGAGTGTTATATGCTAACTTCTCAGGATCAAATACCTTACGAGCATATGCGCATTGTGCTAAAAAATGGGTAAGAGATTTTATTTGATTTCGTGATTCAGATCAATAATCATTTTGACTACTACTTTCAATAAAATTATCATCGTGCACCTTTTCATGCTATGCAATAAGTCGAACCTTGGTCTCTATTTCTTGTGAGTTCTTGATTTCTTTGTTCGGCCTAACAGCGAGGAATCACAGTTCTTTTCATCAACCTTGATGGCAACAGAACTTACCACATCAATGTTATAAGCAAAACATTGTTTGTTGATCGACATTCAAGACACAGGCACTGGAAACCCAGGACAAAACATATTAGGCTGCCTCCTGAGCACAAAAGGAGGGAACTTCCAAGGGAGGAATACCACCTCACTGCCAAAGATGGTGATTTGCAAAGCCAAACCATGCTTCTGAATGGGAGAACATTGAATGTAACTTCACATGGGAAAATTCCTAGCCTTCAACCCATAAAAGTTAACTCTTCGAAGCCTATAATTGTTGCCCCATTCTCCATACTATTTGCTAGGATTCCCCAGATTAATGTTCCTGCTTGTAGGTAGAATACAAGTTTTTTTTTTTTGGTGGGTGGGGGGGGGGGAAGCCAAGTATCTGCTAAAAAATGGTACCAGTATGTAATTCAGAGTACATGAATCGCGTATCTCGCCTCAATCCGAAAATGTAAAGGAATGAGGTCTTGAAATGATCAAAATGGAATGTAGATGATTTATACAAAAAATGGTCAGATGAATGCACTTTGCTGCAAGAAACGTTCGTTACAATCTTCCTCTACAAGTAATGCGTTTCTCTGCAAATGTGGTGTCATCCATCTCTGTGCTACCACGCAAGGTGGTAGATATGATTTAGGCTTTGCTAGTTTGGAATTTGGAATATGGACTTCCGCCTAACATATACAACCGGCTGGTTGCATGGAAGGTAGAGAAAACGAAGTCCAGATGTTCATCGGGTAAATTAAGTCGAGTTATGCTCGACTCAAAAATTGACTTGTTTATCCTGACAATCGAATTAATTTTTTTAGTATAGCATCTGATTAAGTTTAACTCAAATGCCACAGAAAAACCTATACAAATTTTCATAAAATTTCCTGCAACCTTCATCCATCTGCATACAAGTTTTAACAATTTCTATCGACTCAAAAAACCTCACATATTTTCGACCCTTCGAGACAAAAGTTGTCATTCCTCTCATATATCTTCCGTTTCGAGAGTCGATTCTAAATTGGATGCAATTTACTCAAGCATGAACGAGAGATAATCCAACAACTCATGACAGGAACTGCAAAAATGTCACATTGCAGTGGCAGCCAGTTTACAAATCCAAATTGTGTTTCACCTTACTCGGCTTTTGGCTCCTCCGTTTGTTTCTTGAATTGTAGTTTAAGCTCATATGTGCCTTGATTTGTTCCCCTTTTGTTGTAATCACACAACTCATAGAGAATCTCCTTCAAAAATTGCTGTAAAAGAAATAAGATGTGTGACCAAACAAATCAAAATTATCCATCAATTTATAAGTTTCATATTTTTATGCCCCTTAAGTAATCATACAAAAAAAAAATAATAAATGCATTCGTCCAACCAAAACTCACAATGGTATCTAAATCAAATCATTCATATTAAAGAAAATGGGCAAACCAAAACTCATCAAGTCCTACCTCAACTTATTTTAGGATTAGTCCTAGATGACCACATTCACATGAACATTGCGAAGATACTTTTCTCTGGTCATTCTTAGTATATTTACAACAAATAAAATGAAATAATGTGAACATTAAAAACACACTTATCCCAGCAAATGTGCTTGCTTCCTTGAAAGCCACCTAACAACATACAGAGGAAGCCTAGATTTGACAGTCTTGCCAAATGTGCTTGTTAATGAGCCACTGGTTTATTTATCCATGTGAAAAGTATATTTAAATCTTGTCTAGGAAAGATCTTGGCACTCGAGGAAGACTTGTGATATTGTCAAATGTAGCTCTAGAGCTATTGCCTTCACAATAGAAATTATTCTAAATAATATAAGACAAACTCTAGAGTCAACCCTCAAAAACCATGGTCCAAAACATACAATACATAATATCAGAAAAATACAAATAAAAAACTGTCCATGCAAGAAAGCAAAATATACCAATGTAAACGTACATCTTCAAAGAAAAAAATATATCAAAAAGAGAAAATAGTTCTATAAACAAAATTATAAAGAAAAAGGAAAAGTTCATAGATCATTGAATGAGAAAATATGATGACCTCTGCTATATTATCAATTGCTAATAGAATAGCATAAACCATATGCTTTCCTTCGTCCTCCCAAAAACAGCAAAAGCAGAAAAGAATTTACAGTAGGTTAACTCTCTAGTTATTTATGCCATGTTTTTTTTTTCAAAAACAATATGCAGCCCAAATCAAACCAAAGTTAAGCTTCTTTTACAGGAATTTTACTTGATGCTAAGAAAATGTTTACATTCTGTTGTCATCTTGCCCACAAAAATGATAACAAACTTTCATAGGGATCAATCATATAACATACCGCAGGCTGATCAGTCTCCTGCACCAACTGCTTCAATGCCCAATTAGGCTGTCTCTCAAAGAGCTTAAACATAATATTCTCAAGTTCACCACGATCACGCCGCGTTCTTTTAAATTCAGACGCCTTCAAAGGAGTTCCTTTTCTCTTATCCTATCACAAGTAAAAGATATTGGCATGAAATCCATTTCATTGACTACAGACTCGATACACCTTTGCTTTGAATCAATAGACCATGCCAAAATATGCAAATGCCAATTGTCTTTTATGTTATAATATTTTGAAGTATCTACTATGGAGTGAGAAAACTAAGCAGCCAATGGCAAAAAAAAAATATTCAAATCATCCTTTACCATTCCTTCAAAAAAAATTTATGACAATAAGGAAATACAAATAATGTACGTAATAAAAATAAGTTCCACATAATAAGGTAAAGCAGAAAATGCTATAATTAAATATCTTATTTTGGTTAAAGTCTAAATTTTAGTAGTCTTTTAGAAGGATTGAAAATTTCGTTAGCATCTTTACTCTATTTTCACAATTATTTTCACTGCAATTAGAGGTTTCTTTTGAATTTTACAGGTAAATATGGGCAACCTCTTTTGCATCACCTCACTAGCTATCTTGTTCATTTTAATTTTCCCCTTTCTTTTGTTTCCCTCTTTTCAACCCCTTCCATCTCATCTTACGCTTTTTAGCACAATTGGTCTGTATCATCAGGCATCATATCATTCATTCAAGACATCATAATAAAAGAAATAATCAAAACATCAAACAGATAAATATTTGTTTAGATCCAACCTGTCCTGTCAAAAGACTATGAACAGCAGCTTTTCTTTTAGACATGAGAAGGATGGAATATTTGTTCAGATCTTTTCATCTATTAGACATGGCTAGGGACAGTGTAATGACTTAATAATTTTAAGGACACGAGATAGCAGCACTTTATCTATTTGAAATACAAAAGATTAATGAAAAAGTACAAGTTACAATGTTTAAAAGTACAAGAATACCTTTGAACCTGTTAAAGATAACCCATACATTCCAGGCATTGGCCTCATATGTGCTCCATGGTCATTGTCAATAACCTTCATGTAACAAAAACACAAGATGGAAAAAAATGCTCATTTTCTACACAAAATACCAAAAGCGATTGTTGTCACTTCTCCTAAAGCTTTGAGATACTGAAGACCCACAACACTCCTGATTTAAACTATGATTGCAAAAGCATGAACATCATTATAACCTACCTCAGCAGATTAAAAATGTGAAATGTCGATTTAAAAGTGTAAATGATGTTAATCTATAGAGTTAACACCCAAACCATGAGCAACCACTAATTAAATCTAATATTGATCAGGTAGATGGCTTGAATAACAAATTAATATCTTGCATGTTACTCATAGATGAGTTAGTGTCAGGAGATGGAACATATTCGCTTTTATCAAAAGAAATCCTTAGCTGTCGTTGTAATGAAGAAAAACAAGAAGAAAGAACATAAAACATTAAACGAACAAGTATATTCAATGGCATTTACAGATGAGATGATACCAAACTCTTATTGGCTTTCCATTGAGTCAAAATCTCGATAAATTAATAAAGCTGAACCATAGAGAGAGCTCCCGTATTAATAAAATTAAATTAATATAAAAGAATTACCTGCACTTGACGGTTTTTAATCATGGATTTTGTGGTCCTTTCACGACAAAGCTTACCATATTCTTCAATATTATTATTGTGGGGTTTCATGTCAAATTTATGTTCCACTTTACCTTCCATAGCTAGTTTTCCTGAAACAAAAAAACTAAATCAACTAAATAAAACGACGCTTGTACAACCATAAAAAAACAGTAAAACGTCAGTCAACAGAAAATGAGTAATAAGTTAATTCACATCAAGGAAATAGAAATGCCAAATCAAAGATGGAAAATTCAATTACATCACTAAATTGTGCCCTGCACTTAGACCACATTTCTAGCAGAGATTTAAAAGAAATTCCATGGTGCAGATGTGGCCAAACTGTATAAGGTGTTAAGTAAGAGCCTAAACAACGATACTTAGTCTACACAATATGAAACAAGTGAGCATTTCAGGTCATAAAACAAATATAAATAATAATTCCATAAAACCAACACATTATATTATAAATCCCGCAAACCAGGTTTGAAGTTCCTTAAAAGTTTAATTGAGACTTCATCACTTAATGATATCATACCATGAATCTGCGAATAAGTTTTATTACAAATATACTAGTGATCATGCATTTCAAACTTGCAGCATCTTAAAGATACTTTGCACCCCATTATGACCGACACACATCACAGTAGAGACACAACACTATGTCAAGGAATCCAAGTGCATCAATTAAAAATTATTGGATAACAACCACTTTTATGCCTATCCAAAATGTATATGAATTCAGAAAATACACTAAGAAATTAGTATGATCATGAAAATTAAAAACATCACCTCTTACCTTGATGGGCCTCAGAAAAAATTGCAAGAGGTACAACATCTTTGAACATGTTCAGCGAATAAACCTTGGGCATATTTGGCCCATCATTCCTAGCCAACTCCATTGTGAACTGGTATCATTCAAGAACAGGTAAATTTAATTGAGAAAAGAAATTCATGAGTCAAAAACAAAATTTAGATCAACATACATCCGACTCAACTAGATACTCTAATTAACTGCATTCCTAATTCCAAAAAGACAAAGCCAACTCAATAATAAATTTGAAACATTTTATTTTCAACCTTAACATCTACCATCGAATCCTACAATGGAATATATATATATATATATATATATATATATATATA
>JAVDBV010004391.1:0-15522 GCA_032619315.1 Piper longum | reverse complement strand
CCTTCTCGTGTTAAAAAAAGGTATATATATATATATATATATATATACCTTTTTTTAACACGAGAAGGCTGAGGAGAAATGTTGTTTTCAGTTTCACAAGTTTATAATGCCAAACATGCGTCCTGCCCTGGTAATGCTCATAACCAAAATGTGATGAGACCATGTGTAGCCTTCTTACATGGCAAAGAGGAGAGAGGGCAAGAACAGAAATGGCGGAACACGTTTAAGATGCGATGGGTAAAAAGGTGGCTGCATGGATCGAGTTTTGGAACATCACTTACTTCTTTTGCCGTGCTCTCATGCATAAAGAGGACGGTGGCAAGACTCTCGTCATGGCCTCAAAGCTTCATTTCGTGAGTGTAGGTGAACTTCTCCCGTTTTTTAGTCCAGCCATTGTGCGTGTTGAAATTAGTTAATCTCTCCACTTTGGCAGTGTAGAGTCCGAGTTCTTTGAGTTTTATTAGAGTTTGAATTAGTTCAATTTTATATTTATAAATATTTTATTTTAAAATCTAAAATATCTTGATTATAAAATAATATAGTCATGTATAAAAACAACATATCTTATTTAGAGTTGTTATTTTATTATTATGCTCTTTTATAAGTCTGATTGAATTTTTGAAGAAAGTTTAATATTCATATTTATAATTTTATTTTTTATATAAAATATTGGGGTTCGAGAGCAAGACATAAGTCCAAAATTGGCTTTTTTTATTACAACTCAAGCTATGAATCAAATTAACTAAACTTTAAAGAACCCTATGTGCAGCAGGGCCACCCTCTTTTAATCATTAGCACCTCAACAAATGACTCCCTACTCCTCTCTCCGTTAATCTTTTTTTTCATGGTCGAGACAGAAGGGCAGGAATTGGGCAGTGCTGGATTTTGATTATTTAGATTATATTCTAATATTAGTCAATGGTGGAACATTTCGCAACTACTATTTTTTATGCAACTACTTTTATTTTGGCACAATGAACAAATATTCAACTGTAGCAACCGCAGATCTAATTGCCCAGAAGATCCAATTTTTTTCTTTCTAGCTCCTGTGTAATTAGTTGGCCGCCATTTTTTTTTGTCTTCCAGTTGGCTGCCATTAGTATTGACTTCTAACCGATGGCCTTATAAGCCACATAGTTTGACATGCTACACTGCAGAAATCCATAAAAAATGTCTTATTATCTATTACTTTACTATTTTTTCTCAAATTATTTGTCTATATACATTAGGCTGTCATTTATAATAATCTTTAAGAATCTGTCTATTTGCTAGTGAATGGATTATTCTTGGCAGCTGTTCTAGAGAAGAAATGTGGAAGAACATGTCTCGTTACATCGAGATTATTTCAAAATTTATTGAAGGTCAATACTTTCTACTTAGATATTACTTTTACGTGAATCAAGATGTAAATGGAAATAGAAAATTCACTTTGAGATCCTCATATCTTCAATAGGGACAATTAACGAACTTCATTGCCTCCTTAATGCATGTGATTAAGCAAAATCTCTATTGATTGAATCAACTTGTGCTAAGCTTTTATTATATTATTTAAACAAATGACTTTCGTCTTGTTTGATTCTTAAGTGAAACATTCAGTGGATGATATATACTCGAGATGAGCTCGTACAAAGCGAAAATCCTAGAGCATGTCTCCAATATAAAGAATATTTTCCCCCCATTATAATGACTAGTCTTGTAGTAATTAGCGTTCTTAAAAGTAATTAAAACGGAGTAATTAATATATTACAAGACGTTTATCTACCTTAATGATGATATTAATTCGCTTGTCTCACAATCTCAACAAAGTTAAAGTTCATTTAATTGGAACTAATTAACCTACAATTAAAACCAACTAGGACTAGGAGGACACGTTCAATCTAAACAATTCACGTCCTAACTATGGCCCTACATTTGATTCGTGCCAGAAAAGTCAATGGCCACTACGAAATCAGATGTTGACAAGTATGCGATTACTTTGATTGTCTGTCATTTTCCCAACCGTAGTTTTAAATAAATAAATAAATGTAGTTACAATTTTGGGCTTCTAGACAATTGCAAACATTCATGAAAGTTAACGAGGATGAATTTGGAGTGGCAAAGCATAAATTTCCTTCAAAAAAAGGATTGAGAGAATGGCATTAGAAAAGGATATCCAAGTTTTAATCAATTTTTTTTTGTTAATCTCGTCTAAATTACCAGCATTAAGTATGCTCTTGGCCTATCCATTATTTGGTAACAAATTGTATTATGAAGGGGGAGAAAGGATTTTCCCATGAAGGACTAGTAATGATACAACAAAAAGCTATGTTTAAAGACATTAATTTGTAATTCTTAAAATGCAATGAGTTGCGAAAAAAAGAAAAAGCAATGAGCTAATAAGCTTGTTCTGTCACTGAGAGATTAGTATATATATTCTTGTCAATTGAACAATAAACAGTTAGGCCGCTTGACTTATTAACAAATTTGACTAATATTTGAGTAAGCATCATGTCTAGACTAATCACAATTTTTTAATATTATTTTAAACATTGGATTTTAATAATGATATATCTGATTTAAATGACTATAAAATATTATATTAAATAAGTTAAAAAATCCGTGACTCTTTTATGTACGTGTCTACCGTTGATTCTTTAGATGATTAATGAGTATCTCCACCGACTTAGTTCTCAGAGGGTCAAAATCAGTTCTAAATTTTATTAATTTTTTTTAAAAATCTATTTTTATTAATTATCCCTAAATATTTCCTCGTTCTTTTTAGAAGTTTAAATAGTTAAAAATATAATTAAATGTAATTTAATTAAAAATAAATAAATTAATTATAACAAAATAACAATAATAATAATTATTATTATTAAAAAATAAAAAAATGATATCTTCAATTTTCTTTGATTTGATTTCATGGGAGGAAGGGGGCTAAGGAGAAAGGGCGGAGTTTTGTATTGAGGAGGGGAAGAGGAGGAAGGAAAGCATGGGAGGTCGCAGTGTCTCTTCCCCTACAAATTCTCCGCTCTCCCTCCTTCCCTCCACAAGACCCAGTCTTCATCCTCTCCTTTCTTCATCTTCTTCGTCTTCTTCCTCCCATGGTGTGATTCCCCCCTTCTCTCTCTCTCTCTCCCTCTTCTCTCTCTCTCTCTCTCTCTCTCTCTCTCTCTCTCTCTTTCTGCCTTCTCTTTGATCAACAAAGTTTTAATCTTTATGCTCTTTGTGCATGCCAACGTTTGTAGCACTTTGTCTGCTGTTCTTGTCTAAAAAATTGAACTATTTGTGTTTTCATGAGCTCTGCTGAATCGGGTCTTGCGCGTTGATTCTGTTATAATTGTTCGTTTATTGTTCATGGTATCCTAAGGGGATGCTGACTTTGGAATTGTTTGTATCTGTGTGTTATCTTTTATACAAGCATTTCCTGCTTGTATATCTCATCGTTGTTATGTTTCTGGATTGCTTTTTCCTTTTCTTTTTGGTTTTGATGAAGTGGGGAGTTGCACAGCTAACAGAGGTGTTGACTCTTCTGGCATAATTCGTGCTTGATTGAAGTAAATTTCACTGCTTTTGAATCTAGTTTTTGTAACGTTCTTGTATTTTCCCTTTGTTGTGGGTGTGTATTTGAACTATCTGTGTTTTTCTGAACTGGAATTGGATCGTATGCACTGATCCTGTAAGAGTTCATTGATAGCATTCGAAGATGTATTGACTTTGAATTGTTTGTGTGTTATTTTTATATAATGTGCATTATAATTGGTCGACATAAGAGTTTGCTGCCTGTAAATCTTTTTTTTTTAATAGGTTGCTTTTATTTCGTTTTTAATCTTTTGTAAGTTAAAAAGTTAACAACAGGAGGGCTTTTGATTTTCTTGTAATTTATGTTTGATTGAAGCAAATCGTTTCTTTTGATTCTAGTTTTGTAGTATTAGGATGGCTTTATGGGTTGTGAGGCTTTTCGGAATTTGAATGCTGATAAATTTTACTGGATGTTGCATGTCAGTGCTTCTAGGTTGGAATGGTATTGCTGTTCCTACAGGCTACTGGGCACTGGGTGTGGAGCGTAAGGGGTTTTCTTGGGATTGGAAAATATTCTTGTCATGTTGCCGAATAACAGAGTTAGAGCTCAACCCAGAGGTAATAGATCTCGGTTCTCGGGTTTCATTCTATAATGTTCTGTTGTGTTATTGTGCTGATTTTCCAATGCCGGTGTGCATTCAACAAGCTTGAACTTGTCTACTGAGAACGCATCAATCATTCTTTAGATTCTGCGCCAATCTAATGATTTCGTGCTGCAACAGGCCTATCTAGCGTCCATTGTGGAAGAATATTTCACTAGGCTTGCTAATCAATTTATGATTTGTTCCAATTGAATAAACTTGTTTGTGCATTGTTCTCATTGGTTTTACTTAATTTTTTTCTTGCATAGAGTTTGTTCTCATAGACAATTTATTTTTCAGGAATGGATGACTGGGATTCAAAGAAAAAGAATGGTGTTTTAGCGAAAGTTATTTTGGCTGCCATCTTGGTTGTCTTCTGCATATTTTGCTTAAAGCAGTCCAATGGTTTTGCTAACAGTAGCCAAGTAAAGTTCTTAGGGATCATCAAATTCTTTTGTGTTCATTTTTTTTTAATTAGATTGAGAATGTTAATTTTGTGATCTTGATTGCAGTTCTTTCTATATTTTGTTTTCTTCTCAGTTTTCTCGCCGTGAGCCTGGTGTTGTACATGTCCTAGTAACTGGAGGGGCAGGCTATATAGGGTCACATGCTGCACTACGACTTTTGAAGGATTCATATCGAGTAACAATAGTGGTATGCTTATTTCGCTCCAATTTTGTCAAAATTATCAATACTGAGGATTTTTCTTAATGCTATGCTACTTCCTCCTGTCCCTTATACCATCAGTAACTGGTAGAGTCTTTTTATTTAGGATAATCTTTCCCGAGGAAATCTTGGTGCTGTAAAGGTTCTCCAGCGACTGTTTCCTGAGCCTGGTAGACTTCAGTTCATACATGCTGATCTTGGTGATGCAAAAGCTGTATCCTTTCCAAAATGAACAGAATCATCCAACTTAGGCGAATTCAATTGAAAATTGTATTTTTTCATTCAATCTTAGTTGAGAATTCATTTAAAAATTGTTTTTGTTCATTCATTCTTAGTTGAAGCTTACATGTTATCTTCCTTGACGGGGTGGTTAGGTAAATAGAATTTTTTCTGAAAATTCATTTGATGCTGTGATGCATTTTGCTGCTGTTTCTTATGTGGGGGAGAGCACAATGGATCCTCTTAGGTGTTGCTTTAGATTATTTTTCTCTTCCCTCTATGTTCTCTTGCATTTCTACAAATTTCAGTCGCTATTGATTTTCTTTCAGATATTACCATAATATCACATCAAATACATTGGTAGTGCTGGAAGCAATGGCTGCATATGGTGTTAAAACTTTGATTTATTCTAGTACGTGTGCAACTTATGGGGAGCCAGAGAAGATGCCCATCACTGAAAACACTCCTCAGGTGATAAGAGCGGGTGTGCCTATGATGGCTGTTGATTTGTTAAAATTCTTGTGTGGTATTCTAATATCTTTATCGTGTCTTTCTAAAGGCTCCCATAAACCCATATGGAAAAGCAAAGAAGATGGCGGAAGATATTATTCTTGACTTCTCACGCAACTCTAACATGGCTGTTATGATTTTGAGGTGCCTTATTTCTACTCTCTTTAATAACATTTAAGCCTATCAATATCTGTTCTTGCAAATGTAACTAGATTGAATTTACTGTCTCACATTTTAGCACATCAACTTGTAACGATTGTATGCAAAATATTATGTCTATGCTTAATGCTTCTTTTCGTCTTAATTTCTTGTTCATTTGGTTAGTCGCAAGCCACACTGTGGCTTGACAATATCTGATCATTTAGATTTTTAAATATGTAGATATTTCAATGTCATTGGATCAGACCCAGAGGGAAGGCTAGGCGAATCCCCTAGACCTGAACTGCGGGAGCACGGTAGAATTTCTGGGGCCTGTTTTGATGCAGCTCGGGGAATTATTACTGGATTGAAGGTATCGTGTATCATGCCTCTTTATGCCTGGTTGCTACCTATTTGGTGATAATTGTTAATTGCTTTCCGAAGTGTTTTGGAGAACAATATGCCTCCTACGAGGATTTTATGATTGTAAGTGCACTGAATTTTTTTTTTTCCTGTATAAGGTTAAAGGGACTGATTACAATACACCTGATGGCACTTGCATCAGAGACTACATCGATGTAACTGATCTAGTTGATGCCCACGTGAAAGCCCTTCACAAGGCAACACCGAGGAAAGTTGGCATTTACAATGTTGGCACGGGGAAAGGTTAATCCTTACACGATCTCATCTCTAAATCTCAAGTTGACATTTTTGTTCTCGGTTATCTTATTTATCAATTGCCTCTGGGGCCTTTCTCTATTTTATCTCTTAAGTTTCTGACTTGGATCATGCTTGCCTGCTTGAGACAGTATGGTTTCAGTATCCATTATGTTTTCAATAAACACAGGTTGGACATTTGATGTATCACATGCAGTTCATTCACTGGAGATGACTTTGGAAACCTGAGCCTATGCTTCAGATTATTCCTAATGCTATGCATTGTCCTTTACTCATCTTGTGGAATTTATTTACTTCCTGATCCAGTGAAGGACTATTTAGTCTGAGTAGGATATGTCTAACTTCATGGTTTAAGTAGGTTTTAGAGAAATGGAAATACAGTTAAAATTAAGCTTTTTCTGTTTGAAGTTTTAAGTATCGCTTTCAATGCTAATTGATAGGGGAGCAGATTTTTCTTCAAAATGTTTTCTTTTATATACTCATCATTACAGCACTTGAAAGGCATCAGCATGTTACTCATAAGTTTTTTACTCTCCCCATGTAATCAGGTAAATCGGTTAGGGAATTTGTTGAAGCTTGCAAGATAGCAACTGGAGTAGATATAAAAGTTGAGTATCTAGGACGGCGACCTGGTGATTATGCAGAAGTATATAGTGATCCTTCCAAAATCAACAAAGAACTAAACTGGACTGCAAAGTACACTGATTTGAAGGAAAGTCTGCGGATTGCATGGAGATGGCATAGGTTTCATAAGAATGGATATGGATCCGACTTTGGCCAGGAGATGGGATACAGATGAAATTGAGCTTGTTAAAAATAATCAAATCAAATTTTTTTCTTGAAGGAAAAAAATCCCCTTGAGGCATAACATATTCTAGGAGCAGGCCCATTTGTTTAGAATTACCATACGAGGCAGAAATATAATAATGGTCCAACTCATTTTGTCAACCCTTGTGTAAATTTTTATACACTTGATTCTTTGGAATCTAATTTAACCATACATTTTATCGAGCTCTTGAGAAGATGCATTGATAGAAAATATTAGGGCACATTGCACACATCCATAGATACATGCCACCTGCATGCCGTACTCATTCCTTTCTGGAAACTCATCGAACTTAAAAGAGTCTTTGTGCTTGGGGAATGTTTTGTGAACTGGTGTTGCGTGCGCTCCTGAGGGACATACTTGGGAACGCACGCGATAATGATCGTTGATAATCTCAATCATCAACGGTCTCTATTCAATGTGTCCCCAAATGCATTCCGAATGGGCGGACTCAATGCCGGTTCATGTTTTGTGACTAGTGGAATGAGCAGGAAACATGCATCGTAAAGCAACAGCCTCTACTATTTTTCCACACCTGGGAAATAACAAAACCAAAAAAAAATCTTGATACTGATCATCTACTCTTTTGATAATTGACATTGCATTCCCTTCTGGGGACATCTGCTAAGTTCCAACCTGTTCGTCCTCTATATACTCATGCACCCCTTCCTCTTCCTCATTCAACTGCTACACATAATACATCATCTATACTGATGTACCGAGCCTATTGATCTTTATAATGGCCAAGAGTCTCTTTCGCCTCCTTTTCATCCTTCCTCGCCTTCTAAGCCTCACTTCCACCCATGCCCAACTCCTCCAATCTGCCATTTTCCCTAGTACTCAACATCCTTCCCGGCTTGTCTGCAGCTGCTCTCCTTCTTTGATTAGCTCTTACCAGGCTATCAGTTCCTACTATATAGCAGGCCCCTCGAGCATCTCCTTAGTCTATCTATTTATCTATCTACCTTCTGTAATTTATTTATCTATATCTATATATATAATAAAGGAACCATTTTTGACAAGTGTCAATTTAACGAGGGATCAGCAAATGTCTATTTTTTATTGGCGGTTTGCCAACTATGTACAAAAACATAATTACAAATAAATGAATACACCCAAAAAAATATGTACAAATAAATACGTACGTCAAAAAAATAAGATCAATACATACGAGAAATTGATTTTTGGTTTGAAAATACGTCCAAATAAATACTATGAAAATAAGATAAATATGTTCAAAGTAATTAATTTTTTGTTTGGAAATAAACAGACTGATTGGTGGTTTGCCAAATACGTACAAAAAATAATTAGAGATAAATACGTACACCAAAAAATAATATGTTTAGATAAATATGCACACAAGAAAAATAAGATAAATACATAAAATGATTGGTTTTTTATTTGAAAATACGTACAAATAAATATTATGAAGATAAGATAAATATGTACATAATAATTAATTTTTGGTTTGGAAATATGTAGGATAAATAAATATAAAGTAATTGATTTTTGGTTTGGAAATATGTACAGATAAATACGTATGATTTTTGATTGGTTCAAAAAAAAAAAGACATATATGTACATGATTAACTATACGTATGTAATTGATTTTGTATTGGTTTGCCAAATAGTACATGTTCATTTTTATTCAAATTGTAAAACATGACCTGCCAGCTCAGTATTTTTACAACTAGTTTGACTTGGTTAACTTTTAACTGGATCGATTGAATCGGGTTGGTATGATAATTCTATAAGAGAGTAATTATTCTTTGTATTTTATATTAAATTTTTGTCATGTTTTGAGTTATTTTTATTTCAATTTTATTAGTTTAGGAGTTTATTAGGTATTATTAATAAAGGGAGAAATTGTTGTGATTTTGGTATAAAAATTGCTAATTAATATTGTTCTATCAAGGTGTAAGAGTTAAAAGATGATCCAAAATATATTTAGGATGAACTAAGGCCAAAAAAGTACAATTTGGTGTTCTGGGCAAAACCCCATAGCTGAGTGCTGGGATGCAGATTGCTCAAGCGCTGACCTTATAGTTAAGAAAATTTTTTAGCTTAAACCTAAGTGCTCAAGCGCTGAATTTAGGGCGTTCGTGCTAGCAGCAAGAAAATAACCTTTTCGATATTTAGGAAATTATATTGGGCCCTTCTTGTAATATTAAGTGGATCATTTATAAACTTGATTAGGTTTTCAAAGAAAAAACTCTGTAAAAAATTAGAGATGACCGGCTGACGACACGAAAGACGTAAAGGAACGATAAAGATGTTGAATTAGAAAAAGAAAACTCTTTCCCAAAATAAATTTTTTCTTTATATTGATTTAATTTTCATTGTAATTAAATGATGTATTTCATATCAAATATGAATTTTTTGAATTTAGTCGACTATTTTATGAAATAAATTCTTTTCTATGATTTTCAATGATAATTAGTACATTGATTTATAAAGGTTGTTAAGTTTTATCTATGTGATTGTGTTTTTAAATCTTCTATTTTATTCTATTTTTAAAACTATCTTGTGTAGAGATAACAAGATTAAACTTATCATTCAATAAAATTGTCTTTATTCATCTATTTATGTTGATTTACATTTGAGAAAGAGATACTCATATATCTTGGGTAACTATCAAAGACAGAAATTAATGTATTACTTTGCATACATAATTTCATAAAAATATAAAAGTTAGGTATAAGGGATAAGTTTATGATGAATCGAGAGATTGTTATGAATAATTAATTTCCGGTGGTTAATGATCCAAATATATAATTCATATGTAGAAGTTATAACTTTAATCATATAAATCAATATGTGAAATTGAAAATCTTAAATTTTTCATCTTTGAGATAATATTTGACTTGAATATTGCATATTAAATTAGTTTAGTCTTAATTTATAATTTAATAACTCTTTGAATTCATTTTCATTTAAGTGTAATTAATTAAATTAGTTTTGATAATTGATAATTTTTACTACTAATTCTTTGTGGGATACTATTTTCTTATCATTTTTATTATTTTATTCGGTATGTGTACTTGCGTTATAATTTCTACAACATGGTATTAAGTGGGTCTTTGTGTATTGTTGTGGACTTACACATTAGGCACGTTCGCCATTGAGTTTTATTTGATCGGCCCTAATTATCAAATCGTGATCTTGTTGTGGTTTCGAGTATATAGTTAGCGTAGGGTCATATATTGGGGTAGAGTTGTATCGTATTTGCCATCGATTTACCCTCTATCCCTAGACGTGCCCTAATAAATAGCCTTCCCTAGTCGGCCCAACTTTTTTCCTATCTTTTTCTCTCTCTTTTGCCTTCTTGGTAAAATACCGGGTACAAAGTACACAAGTTGAAGAAAACTCTATATACCCTAAATAAAACACCTAGAGCATGTAATAATAAAATTGACAACTACTTGAAGATGAATGGATTTCAAAAAAGTCCAAGTGAGCCCTCATTCTATGTGAAGAAAAAATGTAACAACTTCCTCGTACTTTACTTATATGTTAATGATTTAATTTATCATAACAATTGTGACAAGACGTTGATTGCTTTAAAAAATGTCATTAAAAAAGAGTATGAGATAAGTGATTTGGTATATGAATTTTTTTCTTGGCATTCAAGTAAAATAAAAGAAATGGGAGATATTTATTTCTCGAGAGATACATGTGGATGATTTGTTGAAAAGCTTTAATATGCTTATGAATGAAAAATTGAAAAGAAATAATAATGATAAATTGCCCAACGATTAAATGTATAGAAGTTTAGTTAAATTTTTATTTTATCTCACAAACACTAGATCATTCATTGTACATGTTGTCATTATAGTTTCAAGGTATATAAAAAATTTTCATGCTAGGTCAAAATACATTAAGTTGATGCATCATTTAATCAGAGATCTTGTTGAAAAATATAAATTTGAATTGAAGTTCATCGACACAAAGAACAAATGGTTAATGTCTTCGCAAACGTTCTTGCTCAAGATAAGTTGGAATATTTTACAAAGAGGATAAAAATTGTAAATTAAGAGGGGGTGTTAGAAATTACGACGTAATTTGTAATTTTGTAAGCAATGGCATGAGTTGTAATATATAGCAAGTGTATGGGCCATTGGGTACTTAGGCCATCTCTCTCCAAATTGTAACCGAGACCCATTCTTGTGTGCACCGTACCAAGAACAGTGATTGAAAAAACAGGGGCTGAGGACCCATTGTTCCTCTCCTTCCTTTGGGTAGGATTTTTTTCCTATTTTATCAATTACTTTCAATCTATTATTCTATCTACCCATTTTCCCCCAACATTTGCTCACCCTGCGGCTAGAGCTGTCATCCTCTAGAGTCCATGCCCTCGAAGAAAAGAAGAGCTTAACGAGGACTACGAGAAATGAATCAGACTTGCATTTTTATCCTTGAAGAAGTAAATGGGCTGTTTCAATTGTAGTATAAAAAACGCATGGTCGAAATACTGTGGGGTCATTTTAGTTATTCATGTGAGTAGATAATTGCCACGAGATCAGTGCTATATATATGCAGCTCTATAAGCTCGATGCTCTTCTTCTATAAATTCTTATGGTTAAATATATAATCTTAATTAGATTATTAATATAATTAATAAGAGTACATGACATGACCGTTTATTCATCAACACAGGACATAAGTTGTACAGATTAATCACTAGCTTACATATGTAATAGCTATTGATATTGGTGATCAGAGCACGGAATTAGTTCGTACTGAAATACTTAATTAGTTATTGTCCACCCACAACTGAGATTGGAGATAGTCAGCCACATTCTTGTCCACTTGAAAAGCTCTAGCCAAGATGTCATCTGAGATGGGTGGCTTCGATCCAAACACTGCATTAGCAATGGTGATCACACTAGGGTTCTGACCGCCGAAAGCAGCGATGGCGACGTGAGGGACATGACCCGGATTGAATTGAAAATGGCTGAGGTCTTGAGGGAAGATGAAGGCATCCCCCGTATTGAGCACCTTGCTTATGAGCTTGTTATCCGGGTTTGATATAACAAAGCCAACCAAGAGTGTTCCCTCCAAGACAGAGTGTGGGGAGGGTTCTGGCCATATGATGCATAGTCTACCCAGACAAGAGATACGCCCAGACTTTGTTGAGACCAGCAATTTGGCTCACATTCAATGGGGTCACAATAGACCCAACTGTGTTGGATGTGTTACCAGGAATATTAAGACCCGAGGCGAAGAAGTCATCAGCCGTGGCTTGTATGGGGTCCTTGCATGCAAACCCATTCACTCAAACTGCAAAATCAACACTTGATTATAACATACAGACTTAGTGATCCAACATTATAGCTCCTGTAATAAACAAGTATAACATTTAAAGAGCTGAATTGATTGATTACTAGGCGAGTTAAGGTCAGCAACACAGAAGTCTTGAAGTTGGCTCGGGTCTGATGCAAAGGCAAGTGAAGCAGCCATGGAAAGCAAAACAAGTAGAAGAACATGCAGTATTACTGGAGAAGAAGAGGTCATCTTTGTGTTACTTTGAGATGTCTAGGTGTGGAGGAAACTTGGTAGGAGGTGCTATTTTAGCTTGCAAGAAGCGGTGCTATCATGAATCAACGGATACGTTATGTATGGGAGATGATTGATTATTAAACACGAAGTATACTTAGCCAATTCTTCCTTGTTAAGCCATTTTATATATTGATTAACAAATGTAAGCTTGCTAGCCAAAACTAGACGTAGTCAATTAATATGATGATTTTTTTTTCATTCAATATTGGGACGTTGGTTAATTTGGTTAACATGATCTCTTGACTTAATCCTTGGGTATGTTAACTATTATTTAGTTTTTACCAATAAATTTTTACCATTTACAGTTCTAGAGAGTAGTTAATTTGCAAATATCACTTCTATATCTAATTAGCTAGTTCAAAAGCACTCGACATGTTCATGCTTGAGATCATCAACTCATGTGTTTGGAACGTTTGAACGACAAGATAATATATAATTGTTTGCAGCATACGCATGGTATTTGTATAGATTGATTCAAGTATCGGTCGACCTGATACCGAGTTTTTTGTTGAAGTTTGTTGATTACTTACTATCCGGCCCTAAAAGAATCATATTATCATGGATTTGTTGTACTAGTCCTCTTGCTACTAGCTAATGTTGGAGGATTACTGACACAGTTCAAGCAATCTGGGAATTAATCTTATCATACCCTTTTTAATCTGTCAACTAAAAATTTGTTTGTCAGCTGTGTAGGCTTATTTCTAGATAAGGATGCACAATAGATATGTGCACTCATTAATATGTAATTAACAAATATCTTATCATTATTGCGTTTAGAGGTTCAACAAAATATAAATCATAATTTAGAAACTCAGGATTCATAATCAACTCAGTAGGGTAGGCTATGGAGTGGAGTCAACTCTAAGGTGGCTTAGAATCATTTATATCAATTATTCAATCTAAGAAGCAAAAGGATATATCAAATTAGTAAATTGTTTACTTTGACACTTTGAAATTATAAGCATATATGATTTATGTTACTTTAATCTATTTATTTGATTAAAATAAATAAAAATGATAAATCTTCAAAAGCTTTTTTTCACTTAACTTTAGGAATTAATTATAAAATTTATAAATTGAAAATCTTTCGTGGAGTTTCATTTGGGAAACGATAGAGTGGCGTCAATTTGGAGAGTTTTTGGAATAAAAAAAAGGTTTAAAATTAAGGACTATAAATATTGGAACAAGTCTTGATCTAACTTATAACTTGTGCTTGCACCAAATAATTAAAAAATACATACAACGGCCTGAAAAAGGGTAAATATTATTTAAATTTTGACTATTAAAATATTAAAAATATTTAAAGAAGCCACCTAAAAAAAAACCTCTTAAAACTGACAGATAATAAACTTGTGTTTGTAAAAATACAATTAATGGGTAGTTAGTTACTAAACTTAATGAATAGATATTCCCTTTGTAAACATTGATGAATTTTTTTATTGGTAGGCTTTTGGGAGGCTTTTTTTTGGGTGGTTTCTTTAAAAAAATTTCAAATTTTTTTCCTAAAAATATTTATTTAAAGTTTAATTATAAATTTGGAGATATTTTTTATGTGCTGTAAATAGATTTTTGGGTTATTTCTCGACGTAACCAGATCGGAACATTCATCTACTAGCTAGGGCACTCTTTTGTTATGATCCACATGCAGTGCTCGAAGACGCATAAGTGCTTGGGCATTCCTTGATCTACGTGGAACCAAATTTCATATAACAATCAGATAACATTTCCAACTGTTATCTCATATTATCCTCATCTACTACTCTTCACATCGATTCTTCACATCACAATATAATTTTAATATATATATATATATATATATATATATATATTGATAGAGAGAGAGAGAGGAGAGAGAGAGTGAGTGGAATGTGATCTAACTTATAACTTGTGCCCTGCGATCATATCTTAATCTTAGCCGTTCAATTACAAAGACTGTTTATTTTTATTGTTATCAAAAAAATAAAATATATTTTGATCTGGATTGTCTAATTATGAAGACGGCCCAAATCTATTTAAAAAAAAATATAGCTGCCGAGCAGTGGCCCATCACGACCAAATCCGGTCGTGGGCGACCTTGTCTTTCTGCCCAGCGACCAAACCCAACTGTGGGGTGGCCGGACATGGCCAACTACGGTCGGATCGGGCCTCGCGGTGGCTGCCCACCCCACCTCACAGCCACTTCCGCCCGCGGTCTCCCCCACCCCACCGCGATCACCCTCTTGACCTCGTTGGGGTGGGGGCAACCGCGATGGGGCAAAGGCCATAATGGTGGGCCCTGGTCGGTCGAGGCAGGGTCGAGGTGGAGCACAGCCGGGTGGCGGCGGGTGTGAGATGGCATCTCTAGCGAGGAAATTTTTTTCTTTTTTAGAATATTAGATTTGAGCTGTCCTTATAATCGGACGGCCCAGATATGAGCCTATAAGTAGACATCACCTTAGCTAGAACACATTCCTCTATTTTATATATATATATATATATATATATAAAGGTTTCCTGGGTAGGAAACCTTTATCTGCGCCAAAATTTTTTTGACCGTCCGATCATAAAGCCAGTCCAGATTTGATAAGAAAAAAAAAATTTCCCCCACCCCTTCTTTCGCCAGTTGTGGGGTTCCAGCCTGGCAATCGCCGGGTGGGGGAGGGGTACGAGGAGCAGGAGGAGGCAGGAGAGGGGGAGAGGGATGACGGGGGGTGCGGGCGGAGGGGGTGAAGGGGCGAGCGGCAGGGGAGGAGGATGGGTCAGGGGGTCGGGCGGGCGGCAGCGGGTGGGGCGCGAGGGAGGGGG
>JAVDBV010004390.1:0-14820 GCA_032619315.1 Piper longum | reverse complement strand
TATATATATATATATATATAACAACAACAAAAAAACATATCACAAACACGATGTTTACTTTCAATATTTTCATTCTATTCGTTTCTCATGTTCTAAGCCAAGTCTAGACTCCAGTGGTCAAGTTGTCAGTTTTATTCACAATTTTTAATCTCATGCAAAATATTTTATCAATTTAGACAATTGACATTCAATTCGCATCATTCAAATAACAACACTGAGTCCTCAATATTCTCACCATAGATAGAAATACGTCAATAATAAGTGTTAATAATCTACAAATAACTAATAACAAATTAGCACAGAAGAGCTGACTTTCTTATTAGATGAAAACATTCTAATACTTTGTCTTTGAATCTCTCAAAAGAGCACTAATTAGGAGCCGTCAGCATCAGCTCGATAACCTTTTATTCTATCTCATTTGATTCATTGGCAACTGTAAAGTTATCCCTTGAGCTGAAAAAAAACAATTTTTGTTCCTTCAACCCTCTACATCCTCCGTATGACTCATGACCCTAAACATAGAGGCTAAGTACTCTTAGGCATATGTTATACCATTTGAAACCACAAGTTTAGACATGCACTGGATTGTAGTATCCGTAAACCTCTATACTTCTCCTAGATAGTTTTTCTTGATGTAACTCAGACTAGTACCGTGTTGTATTTTAGAGTACCTACCTGACCACCCAATAGACCCTTAGGGGTGAATCTAGGTTTTTCTGGCAAGGTCATAGTTTAGAATGACCTTAGGAGCTAGTCCAACGAGGTGATTTGAGTATGCATGGTCAATCCTGTGAGATGATTCGAGCTTGTATGGTTAGTCTAGAAAGATTATTCCAGCATGTATCACATGTTTCACCATATGATTTGAGCATATGTAGTATGTCCAGCCAAATTTGTAAGGATCTAGTGAGCTTCGTCAATGTTCAGAGTTCCAGCTTCATTTTGGTATGCTTGAACCGTGTGCTACTAGTTTATCAACAAGATGGCATCTTCAGTTGAGTCCTCTAATTGCAGTTGATGTGAGAAATTTCAAGGACGGAATTTTTATAAGGAGGAGAGGCTGTCAAAGTTAGGGTTTTACCCAATTGTAGTTTTGCTTAGTTTTGGTTGATCTCGAGTTGGTTCAAACGAGCTCGATTGAGACCAATTTTCAAACCATGAGTATGAACCCATATGGTTGTATGAGCATGTAATAATGGCTGAGTATGCTCGACATGCAGATGATTAAAACATAACTTATCAGTGTATACACGAGGTATAGAGATGATTTATAAGAGTTAGCGAGGGTTTTAGGCCATTGCAGTTTTTAGTATCTATTTGGAATTTTTAGGGTATCTCATTTGCATGGATCATAGGGATTTTAGATCACCAGATTGTGCTCCTATGGGCCTAGCTTGATTGAGTTGCAGATTTGTTTTATTCGATTGCGTTCAAGGTTCGAGGCCCATTTAGTCTTCTTGCCTCAATTCCCGCATATAGAGATACTTTTACGACTCAAGTTTATTTTGATTTTGGTTAGTCTCGATTTGAGTTTTCCATCCACGTGTATATTGTACATATCTATAGGTGGGCCACACTAGGCCACAAGTTGTCGGATGTCTAGGCAAGATCTGGGCCATCCACTCAACCTTACTTCCACCCAATTATCTTTCAGAGATTTTACATGATTTTTAGACTTTTACACCTTAACACCGAGGCAACTTTGGCTCACTACCGGCGAGACCCCAGCCCTCCTCCACCACTGGATATGTACATATGCGACTACCTCGCGGCCGGCTATTGGTCCATATCCAGCATTGCCACCGGTGCCGCCGTAGTTGCCGCCAGCGACGACATTCTTCTATTCGAATTCTGTCGCCTCGGGCCATTTTCCAGTGCTAACGAGTGTCCTCTGGCGATGTTGACCACCCTGATACCTTCCCCTTGCCTGATCTTTGATTTGATATCAACACCGACCTCTACCGTGGCCGTATTCGATGCCGGTGACTTGCACTTGTCTGGGGCAATTTTTATCGTTTCAGCCAGTTTTTAGCCAACCACCGGCCAGACACCGCCAACCGTTAGCCCATATAGCTTCCTCACTCGACGACCAATCTTTTGAGGCAATTCATGACCATCGTTGTGGCGTGACCAGTGTCGACGACGTCGCCGCACCCAGCGGCGATACTTCCAATTATCGCCACCAGCACCTCCGTCTAGATGCACTCTATCGATCCAGACCGGCGGTGACCCTTGATGTTTTCTAGTGACGAGCGTTGTTGCCTCCCTGTCCAGCCCGTTTGCCTGCGTCGTGTTCAATGGTCGCGTTCGTGTCCTCGTCCGCCTGCCCTATCTTATTCACCAGCTCGACAACCCAAGTCTAAGTCTGCCAATCCAGTTCATGTTCGCCTAGTCAACCCAACTCTTTTTCCAATTAACCTAGTCTGAATTGGTTCAGCCTATTCGGCTCATTCTAGTTCACCTCGATTTGGTCTGGTTTTCCTTATTTTCGGACCGTTTTCGTCCATTCTTCCACCATTTTCGGTAATTCGAGAACCTATATATTAGTTAAGATGAATATCTACATGATTTAGCATGTGTTGATGTTATGATTATTTTTCTTTATTTATTCTTTCATTAATTAATTTATTTATTATTATTCGTGTATTTATTGATTATAATGCATGTTTATATGATTACTTATTATTATTAATGATATATTTACTTATTAATATTAGTCTTATTTATGTTTACCAAATTATATATATATATATATATATCTATTTGTTTGTTCACGTGTATGTTATTATTTATTCTTGTATATGATATTATTCTTATTATTATTCATGATTAATTAGTATTAACTATTTATTTATTTGTTGAATTCTTATATATTTATTTATTTATTTATATGTTTACTAGCACGAGTATATTTTGATATTTTCTCGTGCTTACTTGTGTACTTATATAGTGTAATTATATTATTGTTTTATGATTAGATTATTATTTATTTTCATGTATTATATATATATATATATATATATATATTATGTCTCGATTTGCATGCCACATGTTTAGTTATAGGTTTGTTACCATTATTTTTTTATTAGGATGTATTGATAATATGTACACACACTACGAGGATGGATCATATAGAGACATTGGCATTTTACCTAGCAATGGGTTTCGATGTAGGCTATAGAGTCCAATCTCGTAGTAGATGTGTCGATGTGCTTGGAGCTTGGACCATAGGTCCGTCGGACTCTCCATTTGCTTGATCTCTACTTAACTCCCTATGTGTCGAGTTTGAACGAGTTTTAATCGTTAGACAACATAGGCGATGTTTTATTAGATCCCTCCAATGTCAAGCTAATGAGTTGTATTTTCTACACATGTTTAATAAAACCACAAGGGTGAGACCCCTTGTTAGTTTTTGAACTGAAGCTTCAGAAAAATATGATACAAGCTTATTCCCTAAACCTATTATATAACTATGTGCATTTTTATGGATTTCATGAATAAGAGAGTGTGTAGTATGAAGATAAGTATGGATTGCACTAGTACTCTTTCAAACCCGAGGTACTACGGTGTATGAGGGTACTACATAATGAAGCACATTTCTGAAAATTTGTAGCACTAACTTAACTGTTCCTTTTGCTAATCGAATACCGTGGCGAGTGTAATATAGAAGATGTGAGGACGTAAGCATTGTATATATGTATATGAATATTAGTTGTGCATGCGAGCCAACACTTGTTTAAGTATGTTTGCTTACCACCCAATGTGAGGCAATTCTGAAATTTTGTAAGTTTTCATGGGTAAGAAATATCTATTTTCCAGTTTATACTAGTTATTTTTTGAACCAATAACACTCATTACTGGCATTTTTCATATTATATATGTACGTCTTCAAATCTTGAATTGACTTTGGTGGGAGGATAGATAAATGCTATACACACTTGAGCCCAACGAAATTATTTTCTTTCTTACTTTTGTTTATATTTAATATATTTTGATGCATATTTAATATTGTCTTTCATTCTAATGATGCCAAGTGGGTTATTTTGATTTATTTTATTGATCGAGTTTTACCAAACAACAACTTTATTCATGACTCGACTCGATTGTAACATTTCTTATTTGGTTCTCAGATGAACCGAAGTTGAGGTGTTACGGTTGGTATCAAAGCCATGTCTTGGTCGATTAAGATGGAAGGCTTTTGTATTGAGCCAAGTGTGTGGAGCTGTCTTTAGCCAAGTCGACAGTTTTTTCGTTTATTTTTTGGATTTTAGATGTTGTGCTCAATAAGGCTTGACCCATGGATGTTTCAGTGCCAATGGTTAGAGAAGTTATGAGATGGATATGAGATCATGATTTCATCATATGTCAGCATGGATCTCACAAGCATGTCATGATAAGTTTAAAGACTTGTCTTTCCCCTTACTATGCCAGAGATTTGGATAACTTATAGCAATCAAATATTGTAACACCCAATTTTGGTTCTTCTTGCTGTGGTTCATATATGATATGTTGTAAGCTGCCCAGCCTTAGCCGCCTTTGGCGTTCGCTACGCCTCTTTGGATGTGGCACGCCCGACTTTATAATGTTTGGTCCAATTAAATTGTATATAGTTAGATGTTAGGAATATGTCCCTGACATGTCTTTTGTGTGCTTACCGTGTGTTTGATAACCTTTTGGATCGTTCTAACTCCTTTTGGGACCTGTTGTACAATTCTTAGAGTGGGCCGGATTGCTTTGGGGTAAAAACCCTAAGTTTTTGGGTTTTGAGATAACCCAACCCAAACCTCTTTTATCTAACCCAACCCATACCTCTATAGCTAACCTAACCTATACATCTATAGGCATGGCACCCACACCCCTATAGGTATGACAGCCATACTATATAGGAATGACACCCATACCTTTATAGGTATGACACCTATACCTCTATAAGTATGGCACCTATACCTCTATAGGTATGGCACCTATACCTCTATAGGTATGGCACCTACACCTCTATAGGAATGACACCCATACCTCTATGACATCACCAAGCTAACTCATACCTCTTTAGGTATGGTACCCATGCCTATGACATCACCAAACCAACCTTCTATAAAATCCACCCTTTCCCTCATCGTTTCACCATTCCTCTTTTACTTCCAACCACTTTCTTCTACTCTCCTTGGCTTCATTTATCGTTGGAGCTTCAAGGAACCCCCTCCACGTTCCTAGCATCCTCATGTGGTAGGTTTTGAGGTTGGATGCCTCAAAAGGCCTCACCCTGGTCTTCAATTGTTGGCATGAGATTTGGGTTGCCACTGTTGCTTGTTGTTTGGTGTTTCGTGCTTGTATTATTCCATATAATTATTTTTGGAAACTTTTTATGGTGTATATATGAATGTATAGAGAATTTTTATTACTAATTTATCATATTTTTCTAAGTAAATAAATAGATATGATTTTTATAATGTATGTAAGTCATTGAAATGCACTATTTCAGGATAAAAATCATATCTTGCCATTATAATGTCTCCTTTATATGATTATTATTTTGCTGCACTCACAACCTATAGATCTGCAACTTTCGTTTTGTGTGTTTTACTTTTCATGCCCTAGAATTTGCATGTATGAAGGTAAAATATTGAGGAAAGGTGGTGACTTGGACCATTATTGTGATATAAGCACTCCTTTCTACAATTTTTTCTCTTTAACCTTGTAGGATATGTTGATACACATCATATAATATTTTTTATAGTAATTTTATGAGTTCATGGAAAACTTTTAATCATAATATAACCACTAAATAATTATGAACATAACCCAAAAGTACGGCTTGTATTTCCTTTGTGTTTATGACTGTAAGCATGATCTGTGCTTGTGTGATATTTTAATCTATGAATTTTAAAATAATAAACTTTTTTAAAATTATATCACACTAAAATAATTGTCTACTTGAAATATATAAATTTTTGGAATGTTTAAAAATCATCTAGGTATTTTTAAGAGGTGTTTACCAAGATACTGTGAAGATGCTGGGTGAAAACCTTAGTTTTTCACACCAATTGTAAATTACCTTAAAATAGGTTAACGACGTTGGACTTCAGTAAAACTTGATCCACACCTTACCCTATATTTCAGTAGCGTCATGACCAACTTTTGGGGCATTTGGGTTGGTTCCCAATTTTATTTGTGAATTTCAAATTCGTTAGGATCCAAATAGTTCCAAAAACTGCCCATCCAGTGACCCAAATTTTAAAATAGACATAGGCCCATCTACAAAGTAAATTTGTCCTACATATTATTCGGCTCAATCTCAGTGTGTTATCTAACTAATTCCCTTGGCCCAAGCCATTTGTAGTCTTCTAGCCCATGAACTAATAGTTACAAAATTGGTGACCCACGAACATTGTTCCAGCACCTTACAACCGATATAAATGGGCCTCGTTCCCATTGATTGGCTCATGGGCCAACCATGGTGGAATCTAGTTATGAACCTTATAGTGTAAAGGACAACCCATCTATATTTTAGCCCATTTGGACATTATTGGGCCTGCCCGAAAAATCGTTTGGTAAGCCCATTCGAGTAAAAACAATAGAATTGATTAAATCACACTAAGTGAGCATGAAACCAAAATCTTAATTAAGTTTCCTAATAAGGTTTAATACTTCACTTATGATCTAATTAAAAGAATTAAGTGATGTTAAGCGTTGAGCTTGTGTGGAAGCTTTGTTTCATTTTATGTGCCAATGTGACCCGATTCTTATTCTGTTCCATTTCCATGCTAGATATCATGGATGAGCTCGCCAACTAGAATATGGAGTTATACTCACACAGGTCTGTAGGACTCTCCTTTGCTTAATCTCTGTTTAATTCCCAACGTGTCGAGTTTAACCTTGTTTTTGACGTTGGACGACATCAGCGGTGTTTTATCGGATCCCTCCGATGTCGAGCCATTTAGTTAGATTTTCTACACATTTAATAAAACTACAAGGATGAGACCCCTTGTTGGTTTTTGAACTAAAGCTCCAGAAATATATTATATAAGCCTCTTTCCTAAGCCTAATATATACGTATACGCAATTTTATGGATTCATGAATAAAAGGGTGAGCGGTATGGAGATATGTATGGTCCGCACTAGTACTCCTTTAAACCCTGAGGTAGTGCGGTGTATGAGGGTATTGTGCAACACAACACATTTTTGGAAGCTGCAATACTTACTAAATTATTCCTTTTGCCACTCGAGTACCGTGGAGTGTGATATGGAAAATGTGAGGGCGTAAGCGTTATATGCATGAATATGATTATGAGCCATGCATGCGAGCCGACACTTGCTTAATTATGATTGTTTACCACTTTGTGTGAGGCAATCTTGAAGTTTCATAAGTTTTCGTGGGAAATGGAATACTCATTTCCAAACTTGCTATTTAATCGGTAGTTATTCAGACCGGTAATCAAATTTATTTGATTACTATTGTTATTTTCTACTATATGTAGGTGAGGTTCCCTAGCATTGGCCAGCCTATGTGCATGGATCAAACAGAACAGTGGCAGTTGTGGCGGGGGCCCTATGTTATGTTGTTTCCTTTAAACTTTATATTTTGTGTATGACTATACGATGGGCATATGCCCTAACCATGTGAACCTTGCATGATTCAAATGTATGCTATGATGGTTATGCCAACATGTTTTATCTTTATATTATTATTTTTTGCTATGGAGTTATAATACTTTTGGGCAAAGCTAACCATCATCTATAAGGTATATAAGCCCCAGAGTCCTGGAACATAACGAGGAGCTAAGCCAGGTACACGAAACATTTTTGGGTGCAGCTGTTTGTGTATTAGAGTAACATGGGTGGAGGAGCTTATGGGTCACACCACTTGAAGACCCACGTGAAGTCTGGGTATTAGGGTTTGATGCCTAATACTCAGTGATGTTGTGTAATTTTATGACGCTGTAATTATTGCTCACATAGGGTATGTGGAATAGGTAACCATGACCCTTGTTTAAATACATGCATCGGCTTTATGTAACTAATAAGAAGATCTAAGCCAATCACTTGAACTAATTAGTAAGAATATGATACACGTAATAGAATGCAACCTCAAAACTTTAGCAAGGGTGTGCTTCTTCCATAGTTGGGAGTGAACATCATTTTTTTTTTAAAGTCCCTGCTCAAAATCGTGGCGGTGGTTCTACCTCTGTTATGACTATGGGTGTTTATATAGGAATCCTTTAAGTCTAAGATCCACCTTTATAGTACAAACTCTGCACGCATTCTATGAAAACCAAACCTGGTGTCCATCTTAAGCCTCCATAGAGGGCTAAGATCCACTTTCGTAAAGTCTGTACCCAACAAGTAGCTTCTAAATTATAATATCACAATTCGGTCCATCCCTTTAGGCCGAATTGGGGTGTTACATGGGTCCCAATGCAGCCCTACATGCATGACATGACGTGCAACCAAAAGTAGAACAAAAGCAATAAATGAGAAATCCAAAGAAAATTATCTATTTCTATTGAAAAAATGGATAGAGGTTCCCTTGAAAGTGCTATAAGGGCCAACCTGTCCACAACAAAGTTCTGTATATTTTATCAAAATAATGTAAAACGTGACAATCTATCATGGTGTTCAGTCATTATTGCCTTTATCTTTATCTCAGCCGAGTTTGAACTCCAAGGTTCACTATTTATTCACATTCAACTACTCGTTTCACAAACAGTTTATCAAAACATATCACAACATGATTATCATCATTCACATAGTATTTACACACCATCATTATACATTACACACGGCAAGTACATTTGTACGAAGTCCCATGTTGCTCCTCCACAATTCTGACAGCTTTCATTCCTCATGATTCTCACCTAAATATATATTAAAAATCGTTAGTAACGAGTGTTACCAGTTCAGAAAAAAACTAGTATCAAACTGGCACAGGAGATCTAACTCTCCTATTGAATAAAAACTTCATATACTTCCTCAAGAACTCTCACAAGGGAACAAATGAGAGCCACTGCCCCCGAGCAGTAGCGTCCCCTTTTCATATCATTCTCTTTCCATAGCATTCTATTTCCTTAGCCATTTCATCTATCTTTTGCACAACAAATTCATTCTTCTCTCTTCCTCCCTCTACATCCTCCGTATTACTCTTAGCCCTGAGTACAGAGTCCGAGTACTCTCTGGTATGTGCCTTCAGTACCCTTTGAAGCCACAAGTCTACACATGTGCTGCATAGTAGTACCCTTAAACCTCCAAACTTCTCCAGGTTCGAGGAACTCAAAAGTGAAGTAATCAAGACTCCTCGGGAATGGAGTGGATGCTCACCAGCTCCAGAGTAAAACCCATAACTCAAGTTAGGGTTTTACTACAGTGAACCAGTCGGTTCAACCGTCGGTTCGAGTTGAGTTAGTTTTATGGAGTGCGTGCTGAGTCGAGGCCAGTCGTGAGTTATGAGCGATGAGGGTCAAATATACCTAAATATATGATGATAACGTCGAAAAGATGGTAAAAAATGAGTTATCAGAATATATAGAAGTATGTAGTATTTGTTTATATATATATTTGATCATAAAAATAGTTTTAAGTGAAATAACGCATTAGGACGCGTTATTGGGTAGTTTTGGTGGGTTATAAGTTATAGGGCATGTCATTGAGTGTTATGGTGTGTAACATATTTTATGGGATTTTCCCCTATTTTTTGTATTTATTTTGGAAATTATTACGAGCCAGTTATTATTTTCACTAGAGTTGGAATTGAGTCAATACTTAATTACGAGTTTGCCATTAGGTGTTTTACTTCCCTCCCGACACCTCCTCACCCGAAACCCCATCGCCGCCACCCTGTGTTTGCTGCCATCATCACTTGATGCCGCCCTACTGCCGATCGATGCCGCCCAGCCGTGCCGACTCCCCTGACCAAACATGGCCACTGACTAGGAGCCACGAGACCAAAATCGCCCCACAAGCCGTGACGCTTCCCCCATTTGATTCACCACCGTTCGGGCCTCGCCGCCACCACCGTGATGCTGACGACCACCCCTTCGACCTTCCCAACATTTCCCCTCTACCTAGAGCCACCGCCGAGCCATGGGCCTAATCGAAACGACAGAACACCCTGGCCAAACTTGAGGCCACCGCCGATGGTCATCACCATCACCGCTGCCCTAGCCGTCATCGCCATTGGGTTGAGCTCTCTGAGGCGGTGCTGCCCCTTACTCTTGATTGCCCTATCGAAACAGTCTCCAAAAAAACCTCTCGGAGTTACCGAAAAGCCGTCGGAACCTGCTAGAAAACTGTTGAACTTACCGGAAAACTGGATTTGCCTAGTCTTCTGCCTAGTTCATCTAGTTGAACCTGATTGAACTTTGGATGCCGCCGACCATCGAATTTGAGCTCCGACACCACGATGAAACCCTAGCTGTCGGTGGTTGCTGACAACTCACTAGGTATAATTTATTTTAATTTAATTATTTAAAAGTAATAATTACTAGCACAACATGCTAGGATGCTATGATTGAATGATTGATGTGCTATATATTTTTTATGTTAATAAAAATATGAAGATATGTGACTATGTGATATTAAAATAAATGCCAAGGGATTAATTAGGTCGACTAAATAAGTAGAGTAGGAAAACTTATATTGATTATTATTGATGTGTGTTGATTGACGCATGGTTGATGTGAGTATGCTATAGGATGTATGAATGCATCATGAATGGGCGTTAGTATTTAGTTTTGATGTGTATGTAAGGAGTAGAAACTTGCCACCTAGGCGCGCAACCACGCTTGGAGCTTCTGTCAGGTCCATTTAGGACTCGTTTCTGTTTTACGCTTAATTCTATCGTATGTTTGGTTTCTTACTTGCAGGATGGGTTAAGCGACATTTTATCGGATCCCACTTAATCTAGGCCATCTGAACGAACTCGTTTCTGAGATTAATAACCCTTGAGGATGAGATCCCTCGAGTATGTTTCGAAAATAAGATCCACCGTAAGTTACCTTTGGGCCTATTTTGTTAAATTCCCTACCCATACCTATGTATATATAGTTTTCACGTTTTCAGTGAGATGTGTGAATAGAGAAATTCGACAACCGTTCTACTCGAGAGGGCGCTGGCCAGCCAAAGCGGTCTCTGGACAACTCCATTCCCGAGGGATCATGAAAACTTCATGTTTGAGTTCCTCATACCCGGAGAACGTGGAGGTTTACGGGAAATGTTTAAGTACAACTCATGTTTAGACTTATGGTTCAAAGGGTACTAAAAGCGACTGCTTAAGAATACTTGGCCTTCGTGCTCAGGGCCAGGAGTAATACGGAGGACGTAGAGAGCTAAGATGAATAACATTGAATTTGATGAGAGAAGTGATAGAGAAATAACCAAAGTATGAGTGTAAAACCCATGATTCGAGTCACAGTCTTATAGTCATTAGCCAATTGATTCAGCCATCGGTTCGAGTTGAATATATTTTAGAACATGTGTACTGAGCCAATGCAAGTAGCGTGTATGAGCCATGTACCCGAGTATGTGATGATAACGTCATGAATGAGTAGAGAATGACTTATTAGAATATATGAGAGTATACAGTTGATGATTTTAGATTTCTTCATTTTGTGACTGTAGAAATAGTTTTAGGTCGTTTACCACGTTAGGATGTGTTATGGGGTCGTTTGGGTGGGTTGATAATTATAGAGCATGTCATTTTGATTTTTTGATGTTTATTTTATTTTTTGAGATTTTTCCCGATTTTTTCTAGAATTTTTTTAAATTTATTATAAGTCGAAAATTATTTTGACTCGACTCAGGGTCAAGTCAAGTTTTATTTACAAGTTTTCCATTGAGTTATATTTTCACCCCCAACGCTTCCTCCCACTTGCAAACCCTAGCCGCCCCACTAGGCACCGCCGCTGTTGGCACCACCCAGTGCCGGCTAGCCGCTGACCGACGCCGCCCAGCCCCACTGTAGCGTTGTCGTACCACGTCGATTGGCCCCGGCCATAGTCTGGCCTCCGCGACGCTGGATCATTGTGGCTAGCGTGGAGCAGAGTTTTGGTCGCATCACCGATTCCACTGCCGGCAACCATCACTGTCACCATCCAGTGGTCGCCTCGGCATCCTCGACCCCCCAGTGACCTTCCCCGACCAGAGCGCCACCCACACCGGCCAGATCTAGTTACCCACCGGTTGCGCCTGTTTTTGCCATTTTTCGGCAAGCCGCCGCCTCTGTTGGCAACAACGACGCAACAGATGCGTCGGGCTCGCCAAGATGGTTCTAATGATACCCCATACGACCACTATCCGCCGGTAGACGCCGCCAGAGATTGTTGCTGGAAAACCACCGAAAAGTGGCTGGAAAACTACTGAACCGCCGGAAAACCATCGAAAGTCGCCGGAAAACTGGAATTGTTGGAATTCGCTAGAATTTACCAGATTTTCCACGGAGTTCATCCAATAGAACCTGATTGAGCTTCGGACACCGTCGAACACCGAATTCGAGGTTCAAGATGCCCATACGACGAAACCCTAGCCGTCGCCGATTGATGACGATGCGAGGTATAATTACCTTTGATTTGAGTATTTAGATTTGATAATTATAAGCACAACATGCTAGGGTTGATTAATTGTCATGATAAAGGTCTGACTATAAATGAAGTAAAGATCTATATGATGTAATTAAGTATGAAATGAATATTACCAGATCTAATGAGATAGATCGAGTATGAGCATGATAGTTGATTATGATGTAATTTAGAAAAGCACGATAAAATTGATATTAATAGGATGACTTAGAATTATTTACATTAATGATTATTGAGTTGTTGATTGTTTTTTATTGTATTGTGAATGTGATAATTAGGACTAGTTTGATGCATCATTTATTTAGCGGGCGTTAGCTTTTAGATTTGATATGTAGGTATGGAGTATGAGCTCGCCGCCTAGGCGAGATGACACGCTTGGAGCTTCTATCAGGTCTGTTTAGGACTTGCCTCTATTTTACGCTCTATTCCATCGTATGTTTGGTTTTCTACTTGTAGGACGAGTTAAGTGGCGTTTTATTGGATCCCATTTAACTCAGGCCATTTAGCCGAACTTTTTTTTGAGATTAATAACCCTCAAGGATGAGATCCCTCGAGTATATTTTCGAAAACAAGATCCACCACAAGTTGCCTTCGAACCTATTATATTAAATTCCCTACCCAGGTCTATATATATGTATAGTTTTTGTGTTTTCAGTGACAAATGGAAAGAGGGAGGCGGCCATGTCTTCAGATAGAGCATGTGCTGGTCTGCGGGTTGATGTTGGGGAGGACCCACTTCATCCCGAAGGATCATCCTAACACCCGGAGAACGTGGAGGTTTACGGGTACTGTTTAGTACAACGCATGTCCAGACTTGTGGTTCAAAGGGTACTAAAGGCGACTGCCTGAAAGTACTTGGCCTTCTACTAAAAGCCAGGAGTAATATGGAGGACGTAGAGGGCTGAGATGAACAATAATGAGATTTGATGCAAGACGCAATAGATGAGATGGCCAAGGAAAGAGAATGAGATGGAAAGGTGACGCTGCCGCTCGAGGGCGACGGCTCCCATTTATGCCCTTGTGAGAGTTCTTGAGGAAGTAAATTATGTTTTTCATTCAACATGAGGGTTAGCTCTCCTGTGCCAATTTGATATTAGTTATTTTCTGGACCGGTAACACTCGTTACTGATGACTTTTTATAATATATGTAGGTGATGAGCTTAATCAGATGTGCTAGCTTGGACGGAGGAGCAGCGAGGTCTCTTGCACACACACATGTTTAATGATTGAATGTTTAATATTGTGTTTATGATTTTATTATATTGAAATTGATGTGAGAAAATGCAAAGAGATAATGATACGCTGTGATCGAATGTTGATATGATGATACGATGTGAGTTATGAAGAGGATGTGGAGGTGGGCTAAGACCCAAGCTCGAGATTGAGTACATAGTAGATTACATTTTATGAATGAAATTATTGATATGTCTATATATAGTTGTATATATTGTTTCAACAGGGTGGCCCCTAATTGCAAGTCTGTTTTTATTCAGAATTTCTTTTTGATTTAAATGCAATTGTGTTGATGTGTGTAAATTGATTTTCATATCATCCATGTAGTAGAATATCAGGATTTTTGTGCATTCATCCATGCATATAGAAAATCGTATCTTCATCTTGAGATGCCGAGAGTAGATCCGGGTCGGCTTAACTGAATCTAGTAGATTAGTGAACAGTTTGGTCGCCGATAACATTTCCGGGTCGGTTCATGGGTGAGCCGAATGAGGGTGTTAGAATGAGAATGAGAAAGAAAGGGGGACGCTGTCGACCCGAGGCCGACGACTTCCAATAGTGCCCTTACGAGAGTTCTTGAGGAAGTATATGATGTTTTTATTCAACATGAGGGTTAATTCACCTGTTCCAGTTTGATATTAGTTACTTTTTGGACTGGTAACACTCATTACTGATAATTTTTTTATATATATGTAGGTGAGGATCGCGATGATTGAAAGCTATTGAGACTACGGAGGAGCAGCATTGAGCCGCGCACACATATACCTGCCTTGTGTAGTGTGTAATGATGTGTGTTAATGCTCTGTGAATAAAAATTATATTGTGTTATGCTTTGATAAACTGCCTATGAAATGAATATATAAATGTGAATGAACAAGGAGCCTTAGAGCTCAAACTCAGCTCAAGTAAAATTGAAAGTGATGATGAATACATTGTTTTGAATATATATATATATATATATATTCAAAACAATGTATTCATCATCACTTTCAATTTTACTTGAGCTGAGTTTGAGCTC